>MU270032.1:1146788-1161668 GCA_021432635.1 Thozetella sp. PMI_491
GGAGGAAACATTCGGGCATGAAGAAAACGGTGGTCTGACAAGAGGCCTTCCAGTGCTCGGACGAATTACTGGGTCAGGGCCGATTGCTGCTATAGACTAACCCGATGTGTTTTGTTTGAAATGCTTGTTGTTTTAGAGTTGGTGTGACCCGTTTGGACCGGCTGTGCGGCCAATCGGTATTCGGACACCCACCCAGAAGTTTCTCGGACGCTCTCGCAATGCAGGCTAGGCTAGATCCGGCTGGGCTAGTCAAACCCCCAGCCACAGCTGCCCACAAGGAAATGGCAGACTGGTCAGTCTGAGAACGAACCTCGTCATGGTAATGGGCAGAGAGGGGCCTCCAAGCACAACTGAGAGCCGCTGCCGGTCTAGGACCCTGGTCGGGGGCCGGGTGGGTTGCAGTGCGTTGCCTACACTGGCAGTCCGTTGGGATCCGAGCCCATATCCACCTCTGCTGGCACTGTAGACGAGGTCGCACAAGCCGGAGCTACTGATTGTGCTGCCAAGGCATGTCATGGAGATGGTTTGATGATTTCGCTGCATATCTTCGAGGTTGCTGGGGATTTGCGGCAGTCTCGGTCTGCTCTGGCCACACTGGCTGCAGTTTTCTTGTCCACAGGTGTGGCGAGTAGCTTAGCTCTCATGAGAAAGGGCGTGCCTGGATGCTATCATGTGGGCGTCCCAATATTGGCGTGGCTGCGAAGGTTGCCCGAATGGGTAAGATGAGACTCTCGATTGGGCATGGGCCATCGTGTCGAATCGCGTCTAAGACCTCTTTCGGCTTTCCAATACGATCTGTAGTAACCAATGCCATGCAGTCGCCTCCCCGAACTTCACGCGCTTGCTCCAAAGTGCCAGGCCGGACAAGGTCATAGGATCCTCAAGACGCATTTGATGTTTGAAAGAGGGTGTTTGGATCTTCAGTAGGGTTTCAGCGATCCCTCGTGCAAGGATCTCCAGCCAGGTTTCAGCGATCACCCGCGTGTGGAGAAAGTGGAGTGGACGGCACTCACCGAGGATGGGTGGCCCTGGGACTAGAGCGTGCCACGGACTCGGAGCAGGGGTGAATTAGCCTAGCAGATTATGTCTCTTCGCCCACTTTGTCGTCTGCTCCCGATGGCAGTTCCCTCCCCAGAGCCTCCTGCTTGGTCGCAGATGGTGGCGCTTCTGTCGGGGTGTTCCTTTTCCTCGGGCCTGGGCGCGGCGCTAGCACTGCCAAGGACGCGCTTCTCCCGTACGCGGAAATCGGACCTATCCAAGCACTACAGGAGGGACGTTCAGGAGAAAGGGGCAAGAGAGTGTTCGGGTACTGCGGCAATTTGCCAAGAGGTTTGCCAAGAGGTTTGCCAAGGGGATTGTCAAGCCGTTTGCCAAGCAGATCATGCATGAAGTGCCGTGCGCAGTTGCATTCCGATGGCTATGGCCACGGGGTCGGGCAGGGAGGCAAGAAGAGCATCGCGTCTCGATCACTGTCCAAGGCCATCGTGTACAGGTGGCCCAACGAGTATATAACCTCTGCTTCTCATCTCTCTCTGCCCATCCTTTTTTCTATCAGCATCGACATCTTTCTTCTTCTCTTCTCTTCTCTTCTTCTCTTCTGAACAATAGTCTCCAGCCGATTGATTCGGTCTGCCGCAGTTCACTTCTCAGTTGTATATTTTAGCCTTTCTCTTTTACCTTTCTCTCTTTTCTCGAGACTTAAATCTCCCTACTTCTTTCAAGATGCATACCTCTTCCATCGTCGCTCTTGCTCTTTCCGCCGTCCTGGTTAGCGCCCACGGCAATGTCCAGGTCGTCACGTAAGGATCCACCCAATAGCATTGCTCCTTTCTACCGCTAATCCAGTCGTCTCAAGTGGTGACAAGGGTGGCAACGGCACTGCCCTCGGTATCCAGGGCGCCTCCGTCGCTCGCTTCGGCCCCAACGCCGCCACTGAGAAGGACACCACCGTCTTCGGTGGCAACGCCAAGGACCCCATGAAGGATGGTCTTGGCAAGACCACCACCAACGGCCAGCTTAAGGTTGCTGACCTGTCGGCCGCCATGGCCCAGGCCGGCCCCACTCTTCCCCAGGTCGCCGGCGACGGTACTGGCACCCTCAGCGGCACCTGGCGCATCGTCACCAGCGACGGCACCGCCAACGACAAGGAGGGCAACCTCTTCGCCGTCATCGACTCCACCGGCACTGGCACGTACTCCAAGGGTGTCCAGCTCCAGGCCACCTCTTCCATGGTTGGCAATGGCCGTGGCAACGTGGTCCAGCGCGCTGTTGAGTCCGCTCTCAAGTCGGTTGGCCTCCTCAAGCGTGCCACCAACGTTGGTGCCGATGCTGTAAGTACACTCTGCCGCTTGTAAACCGAGGAACACAACCTAACCCACTCTCGACAGCAATTCTCCGTCAAGATCCCTGCCGGCACCACCTGCACTGGCAGCGATGCCGCAAGCGGCGCGAGCAACTTCTGCCTCATGAAGATTGCGAACAACAACAATGCCGGCCCCTTCGGCGGCAGCGTCGCCTTCCAGATTGCCGGCGCCGGCGCCGCCGCACCCGCTGCTGCCAAGCGCGAGCAGTCCTTCTCCGCTTAAGCTAACAACCGAGTGGGCTCGATTACTTCGCAACGGGATGACGCATGGGATGCGGGCCTGGAACGATGAGGAGTATGGTCAGATTCTCATCCTCACACGAGAATGGAGCTTTCTTTGTAAATAGTATATAGAAGACTAGCCGCGGACGGGAAATTCGACGAGATCGTCACTGACTGTTGCCTCCCTGGAACATACCATAAAATCGTGCTAAAATTCTAAAAAAGCGTTACGTGCGAAAGCGTTGGGTTTCTTTCACTGTTTGCTAAGGGCCAGAATGTTGGACGTTTCTCTCCCTCGGCTAGGGTGGAAACAGCGGTACTGACCTCCTCCTTCCATGCTCTGGGCCAACCGGAGCTATCAAGATACGTGAAGGCAGAGATAGGTAGGGGGGTGGCAGTTTATTGAGTGGTTGAGTCTCACAGGGAGAAAGTAGAAGCCATTCTGAAACATCATCTGATCTATAGAAGTATCAGCCTCAGCGCCTCTTGCATCGCTAACTAAAAGTAGTCTAGAGCTAAGATCTTGGCCGAAGAGCAATATGTGCCGGAAAATATCCAGCAGAGCAACTACCTATATACTGGTTTAGAGCGACTTTTATAATATAAAGTTATAGACTCTAGGGTTGGGTGGTACAGAGATATCAGGACAGTAGAAGGGAAGGATTGGATTTAGAGGTGTCTCAAGCTAGCACTACTGCAGTTGTCACGATCCGTGCGCTTGGCGCGACTGCGCCGAGCTTTTTCTGAACCAGCCCCACTTTGCACGGCTTAGTAGCCTGTGCGAATACTACACCTGTAAATTAATAGCTGCACAGTGCTTTGTGTTATACACTCTCTTCTTTCTTTCTCTTACCTTGAGATAGCTTTAATTAACTGGTTTAAAGTAGCTTTTAACTATTTCTTTTATTAACTAAGAGTGTAATGTTATATTAAGGTATTTTTTAATTATATTTAAAAGTTTTATTATTTAAAGTATTAGTCTTAATATTACGGAGGTTTATTTCAAAAGTTTACACAATATGCTAAGACTATCTTGGTTAGATACTGTCTTTATAGTAAGCTTTTATATAGTTCTTTGTGTTTAGCGATATGTTTACTAAATTCTAAAGAGTAAGCACTAAACTCTAGCAGAGATAGCCTGAAGTTATAGCGAGATTAGTGGGTTATCACTGAAAGTATTATTCAAGGTATTATACAGACTGTGACTATTCCTTCTTTAGTATGTAATATTTATTCTTTTAAAGTAAAACTTTTGAAAAAGACCTCTGTAATAGGTTTTATATAGAAAAAATAACTTAATATTAATTAGTCTTTTAGTTTCTTCTAGTATAGTATAAAATTAGTTAACTATATCTTAATAATTAATTAAAAGACTCTAAGATTAAGATGTTATAACACTAAGATCCTAAGGTCAGTATTCTCAATGTGTAGGGGATTCTTTCCTAAGGTAGGGAGGGTAGAGACGAGTGGAGCATCAATCAACTAAAGGGTGTAGAATCTAGAGTGTAAGCTGATGTAGCTTGAATAGATTAATTGCTAAAGAGTAAAGGCTAACTGATCTATCTAGGTAAAGACTATAGTCTTATATACTAGGTTGCTCTTTATGGCTTACTTTAGATCACTAGAGGTTTAGAGCTCCTAAGTGATCTAGGAGCTCTAGGCTTACTAAGAGCTTAGTGCTTCGTAGTGATCCTTTCTGACTAGTGGAACATCTGTATAGATGCCTAAGGTATTTATTAGAGGTTCTGCCCGTTGTAACTACTTATGGCTAAGTACTAGGCTGTATTAGTAGTTGTAGGGAGGTGACTAATACCTTAGTTATAATATAAGCTCTCCCTTCTATATTAATGTCCTTAGTGACCTATAAGTAGGCCTATGCCTATATTTATCTATTAGTGTATCGTTAAGTTTCCTTTTTCTTTTATATTACTATATGTTAATAAGATGTCTAGTTGTATAAAGAAATGAAAAACTACTTTTAATAAAACTTAGGAATGCTACCTTCTTACTAAATTTATTGATTAAAATAGGGTTAAGTCTAATATATTATACTCTTATTATTTTAAGAAGGGTTTAAAGTATAAAGTAGTTAGTCATTTAAAAAAATACTATTATTATATTAAGTCTAGGAAATTATATAATAACTTATTAATAATAAATACTTATAAGTATTTTATAGTTTATAGGGGTTATATTTACTAACTAACTAGTATAATAGCTTAGAACTTATTAGAGTAGTCTAGGCTAAAGTATAAGAAAGAAGAGGCAGGCAAGGCAATTCGCCTTTAATATATAAAGGCACTAATAGTATAAAAATCTCTATCTAAAACACTTATACGGTTAAACTATTTATATAAGTAAAAGAAACTAGTCCGTTTATAGGGCAAGCAGTTATTTATTTATAGGGTTATAAGTTTAAAGGAGGACGCTATCAAGGAGATATCCTTAAAATAATATATTATAAGAGAAGTATAGGGTTTAAATACCTTTAATATAATTAACTAGGAAGTAATAGGTTTTAACTTAGTATTAGTTAATTAGGGTTTTAGTGGTAGAACTATTAAATAAGCTCCTATAAATTTTCTAGGTATTTATTAGATTTTTATATATTTTTACTAGTATTATATCCTATTTATTTAACTAGATACTTTAATCTATCTTTAATATTATAAGAGTCTATAATATTTTTAACTTTATATTCTAGTTGCTTATTGACTTTTATATATTTGTCTAGTCTAGTGTTTTTTAATACTAGTTTAAGTAGTAAGATATAAAAAATTAAATATATCTATATTATTATAGATAGTTTTAGCTTATAGGTAATTTTACTAGTTTGTTTTTTAATTTAAAATAGTCCTAACTTTTTAAAGTCTAATTTATTACTTAGTTATATTGTTTTAATATTTCTTTATAAAAGGTAAACCTTATCTCCCTTTTAAAAGGTTAGTCCCTTTAACCTTTTCTAGTTAATATATTTACTTATTTTATTATAGATAAACTCTAGTTTCTTTTTTATAAGTTTATATAAGGTTTTTAATTCTTTAACTCTTAATCCTACTCTAGGGTTTTCTTTTAAGTTAAGGAGGGTTTGGTAGACTTTTAGTTTAAAACTATAGTTAGTAAAAAATAGGGATATCTTAGTTAATTCTTATCTAGTGTTATTATAGGTAAACTAGGCGATTAATAGTAGTTATACCTAATTATCTTATTTATAGTTAATATAATAATATAGGTATTATTTTATAGTCTAGTTAAGTCTTTTTATTTATCTATTAAACTATAAATAATAAGCTATTAATAATTAGTGTTTAATTCTAAGTTAGGCTATAAAAGCTTTTTAAAAGTTTAAGGTAAATAATTTGTCTCTATTACTAACTAGCTCATCTAGTAGTCTATAATTTATAATAATATTTTTTATAAATATATAAGCTAGTTTTTTAGTATTACTAGCTTTTTTATATAAGATAAAGTAACTATACTTAATAAGTCTATTAGTAATTACTAAGATACTATTAAAAGATACTCTAGTTAAAGGTTTCTTTAAGAGTAATAGTTTTATAATAAAGTCTAGGGAGATTAAGCTTTATAACTTTTTAAGGATTAGGAGAGGTTATAGTTCTTTATAGATCTTATATTAATTTGCCTTACTTCTATTATATTTATTATATTCCTTAATTACTTCTTCTATAACTTTTTTAGCTCTAGGGAAGTTATAGGTATAATATAATTATTCTAGGGTCTTAGTAACTCCTTAATATCTATAGGGGAGGATTTTATATATTTTTTTTACTAGGTTTTATTATAGAGTATTAGGGATATAAATCTTTTTATAAAATCAATAGACTTTATTTGTTTTTTCTATGTTTTTACCAAGGCTATTTTATGTAAAATTTATAAAGTCTTAATTATTAAAGACTTCCTTAATCTTATTAGTTTAATTAGGGTCTAGGAGAACTTAAAAGGTAGTGTTTAACTCTTAAAAAGCCTAGCCTAGGCTTTTATTTTTTAAGACTATTAAGATACTTTATATATATAGTTTTAATTCTTATATATAGTCTTCTCTTTAGCTAAGGGTATCTACCTTAGTATTTTCTAGTCTTTTTTTATATATAATTCTAAAATTAAATTTAAATAAGAATTTAGTCTATCTGATTTATTATTTGTTAAGTTTCTTATTAGTTATAAAATAGGTAAGGTTTTTATAGTCTGTGTAAATAATAACTTAATATTATACTTTATAAAGGTAAATCTTTTATTTTTTAAAGGCTTTAATAATAGTTATTAGTTTTTTATTATATATTTAATAATTAATTTCTACTCTTTTAAGCTTTTTTAAGAAGAAGATAACTAGGTATAATAATCCTTTCTTATTATATTATCTAAGTTATCCTCTTATTATAAAGTCTAAAGAGTTAGTTTTAACTTTATATAGTCTTACTAGGTCTAAGAGTATAAGTATAGGTTTACTTAAAATCTATAACTTAATAGCTTTAAAGGCTTTACTAGCTTAATTAATCTATTTAAACTTAATCTTCTTATAGGTAAGCTTAATAAGTAATAGGGTAAGTTTACTATAGCTTTTTATAAAGTAATAGTAGTAATTAGTAAATCTAAGGAAAGCTTATACTTTTTTTACTATTTCTAGTAATAACTAGTCTTATATTATTATTACTTTATTAGGGTTTATCCTAATAAATCTAGGGGTAATTTTAAATCCTAAGAAGATAATTTCTTTAGTATAAAACTTACTCTTCTCTAGTTTTACTAGGAGTTTAATATCTTTTAAGGCTTATAGTATAGTATAAATATATTACTTATATTTTATTTTATTTTTTAAGTAGATAAAGATATTATTTAGGTAGATAATATAAAATCTATTAATATATAGTTATAAGACATAATTAATTATAGCTTAAAATATTATTAAGGCGTTTTATAGTTTAAATAGTATAACTAAATACTTATAGTGTTTATATTTAGTTCTAATTACTATTTTCTATTTTTCTTCTTTTACTACTTAGATTAGGTTATAAACTCCTTTTAGGTTAAGGTATATTATTATTATAGCTCTTATTAGTTAGTCTTATAGTTTAGATATTAAGGGTAATAATTCTTTATCTAGGATAGTAATACTATTAAGTTGTTAATAATTAATATATAGTCTTTATTTTCTAGTTTTATCCTTGCTTTTCTTTAATATAAATAAGATTAGATATCTTATTAATAAATTTAATAATTATATATAGTCTTTCTTTAGGTTTTTATTAAGGTATTATTATAGGGCTATAAGTTTTTCCTTGTTTAGTCTATAGATTTTATATAATTTAGGTTATTCTCTTGGTTTAATTAGTATATAGTGGTTAAACTAATTATATTTTAATAATCCTATATCTAATATTTCTTTAAATAATTTATTATATTTTTAGTATTCTTTTAGTATTTTATTTAAGGTTTTTATTATAAATATTTTAGTAATTATTAATATCTTAAAGGTCTTTTTTATAGGCTTGCTTAAGGATCTTATATAAGTTATACTAAAGGTTAAATCTCTTTAAATATCTTTAGTTTCTTTTTCTAAGATTAGTTAGATATATTCTTTAAGTACTAGTTTAAAAAACATCTGGCTAGTTATTTAGTTAATTCTTAGGTTATTCTTTTATAATTATAGTATCCTTAGAATTAGATAGTATAGTTTAATTTTTATAATATTAAAGGTTACTTCTTTATTATATATATTATAAGCTAATATTAAAAGGGGTATAGTCTTTATTATAATATCTCCCTTTCTATACTAAGCTGGTTCTCCTTTTATAGTATATAAGTAATATATAAATTCTTTCTTAGCTTAAAGTAGTTATAACTAGTTAATAACTCTAGGTAATATATAATTTTCTTAGAATCTACTATTAATTACTATAGTAATATTATATTAGTTATTAATAATAAAAACATAGGTAAATAGTCTTAAGTTTAAGCTAGTAGCTATTATAAGAGTCTTTATTTCTAGATTATCCTATTAACTCTTTATAGATAATATCTATTGTTTTTTATCTGGTTTTATCCTAGGGTTAGTTATAAGTATTAGCTCTTATCTATAAGTTATAACTTATATTATATAGGGTTTTTAAGTTAAAGCTTAAGTCTTATATTAATAAATTACTGTTAGGTATATTCTATAACTTTAATTTATTCTTTTATAGTTTTTATTTATAAGTTAGTAGGGTCTTTTTTTATAGGAGTATATCCTTATACTTTTCCTTTATATTATTATATAGTTTTCTCTAAGTAGTGGTATAAGTATATTATTAAAGTATATTATATTGTGTTTAACTTGTTTTTATAGTGTATAAAGAACTAGGGGTTTAGCTTAAAGATAGTTTATCTATTATATTAATCTTTTATTTTCTAATACTTTATTTCTTCTTATAGGTATAGGTTGTTAATTTATTATATTTTATACCTAATAAGGAAGAAATTATACTTTAGTTTGTTTATAGTATATATTTTATATAGTATAATATATTATATCTAAGTAATTTCTTTATAATATCTATATTAAGGGCTTATTTAAAGGTTGTCTTAATAATTTAGTTATTAGTTATTTTTTAAGGAGTTATAATATAAGACTTTATCTATAAGGAATAATATATATTCTCCTCCTAGGATTAAGTTAAGTCTAATCCCTAGATATTCTTAAACTATAAATAGGGGTGTTTTATATATTTCTTCTATTAATTCTTCCTTAATTTCTAGTAAATTATTAAATTCTTCTCCTTATTATCTAGGCATATAAAAAGCAAGTTATTTATTGCTTTTTTTATAGATATAGGTCTTAATAGGAGAGTTATCTAACTATATTTTCTAGGCTTCCTAGTTATTATAATATATTATTATAAGGTATTATTTAGGGTAGTCTAGTTATTTAGATATAAGTATTAAGATATTTAGTTATAAGAGTTTCCCTAATTACTATATATTAATAGGTTTTTATTTTATATATAGGGTGCCGTCCTTAATATATATATTATACCTAGGGTTATTTAAGTTTATAAATTAATATTTCTTTTTATTTTTAAAGTAGTTATTATATAATTTCTAAGGCTAATAGTTTAGTCTATTGTCCTGTTTTTTTATATACTTTAGGGGTTATAGTATATAAGAGAGTAGGTGCTTTATATAATAAGTATATATTATTATTTCTTTTTAGTTTTTAATATAGTAAACTTTTTTACTTTAATACTTTTAGTAGGCCTTAGCTTTATCTGTTTTATATAGTCTGTTTAGTTTATAGTATATAATTAGCTTTTATTTTTATATAGTTAGGGTTATATTATTTCTAGCTAGTAATAGTAGGTAGTCTACTTTTATTACTACTCTAGGGTATAGTATAGCTTCTCTAATTATTAGTTTACTTAGGGCTATATATTAATCTAAAGATAATCCTTTTATTAGTATTATAATATAGGTATTATTAAGATCTATAATATTATAGACTAGATCGTTTTATATAGCTATACTTAGGGTTTAAACTAACTTATATTATACTAGGTTAACTAACTATTTTTTAGGTACTAGTTTCCAGCCTATTTTTTTTAGTTGTTTATAAGTGTTAGTATAATATCCCTTTTTCTAGTAGTTATAATACTTAACATCCTTTAGGTCTTATTTTAGTTTTTATTATACTATATTTAAGTCTATAGGTCTTAAATATATCTTATATACTATAGTTTAATAGTTCTAATATTAATCAATAAAATACTTAGACTAGTTATACTATTAAGGTTTCTTAGTGTTAGCTTATTATCTTAGTTCTTATTATTATCTTTTTATCCTTTATTTATATAGTTAGTTATTAATATAGGTTATTATTTCTATATATAATAGGAAATCTTTTAAGGTATTAAGTTTAAAGACTTTATCCTTAACTTTACTCTTAAGTCTTTAGTAAAACAGGAATTTCTTGGTTTTATCTATATAGTTAAGGAGTAAGTAGAGTTATTAAAAGTCTATTATATACTAGACTACTAATCCTTTCTGTTTAAGTTGATATAAGTCTTGTTCCTATTAATGTTTTTTATTAGGTTTTTAAAACAATAACCTTAAGGTATATTTATATCTTATATAGGATATAAATATGTTTTAAGTTTCTAAGTATAATATATAAGTAAGCCCTTTCTTAAAAAATTCTATAAGATAAGGTTTAAACTAGGCTAGTACTTTCCCTTTAAAGAATAAGGCAGTATATACTACCTTTTTAGCCTTATTTTAGAAGTTATTAGTGTAAAAGTAATAATAAGCTCCTATTTAGGCTAGGTAGCTTTTTAAGAGTTTAAGGGTATTATTAAAAGTCTATAACAGGTTAAGCTTAAGTTTTTTACATCTTATAATAAGGGTTATAATAATATTAACAGTAGTATATAATATATTAACTTTACTAATAAGTTTAGGGACTTAGGTCGTATTAATATATAGTTTATTAACAAGTTTTTTCATTTATACTAAATCCCTTTTTATATTATTATACTTAGTATTATCTCTACTATTATTAGTGTCTTTTATTTCTTAGTTAAAGCTGTGTTAAGCAAGAGCCTTTTCCTTTTTTTTATTAGACTTACTAGAGTTATAACTACTAGTAGACAGGGTATTTTTACTAGATATATTAACTGTAAAATATTATTAATTATACTTATCTTATCCTTTAAAAGAGAGTAATTAATATGTTATAACACTAAGATCCTAAGGTCAGTATTTTTAATGTGTAAGAGATTCTTTTCTAAGATAGGAAGGGTAGAGACAAGTAAAGCATTAATCAATTAAAGGGTATAAAATCTAGAGTGTAAGCTGATATAACTTAAATAAATTAATTACTAAAGAGTAAAGGCTAATTAATCTATCTAAGTAGAGACTATAGTCTTATATACTAAGTTACTCTTTATAGCTCACTTTAGATCACTAGAGGTCTAGAGCTCCTAGGTGATCCAGGAGCTCTAGGCTCACTAAGAGCTTAGTGCTCTATAGTAATCCTTTCTAACTGGCGGAACATCTATATAGATGCCTGAGGCATCTATTGGGGGTTCTGCCTGTCGTGACTGCTTGCGGCTAAGCGCTAGGCCGCGTTGGCGGTCGCGGGGAGGTGACTAATGCCTTAGTTGTAACATAAGATTAGGAAAGAAGAGGCAGTAAAGTTACTCCCTAGCTCTAATTAAGGGTATATCTAGAGAGTTAAGGCCTTTAAAAACTTATAGCTCTTCTAGTATCTATAATCTTAGTATATATAACTATATAGAGATTAATAGTGTAATACTATAGTATTAAGTCCTTAGAAGGAGTTATTAGTATAAGTAAAGAATTAGAGAATAAGCAACTATATTTCTTAACTATAGCTATACTATTACACTCCGAGGGAACCAGTAGTTATAGCTAAGCAGGACTAATCTTATTGAGAATCTCTAGGGAACTATCTCTTAGGGATTCTCTGTGAAATCACTGGCATTTCTATAGTAGATTTACCTAAGGAGTTCCTAGGGAATTCTAGATATATTCTCTAGGGGAATATACTATAAATTCCTAGGAGATTCCTAGTGAATTCTCTGATGGAATATGTAATAAATTCCTAGGGAATTCCTAGTAAATACTCCTAGTGGAAAGGATTATCATAGGAATAGATTATATATAGTATATATATATAGACCTTAGATAATAGTTAATAGGGTATTAATTTATCTAGATAAGACTTTTAGCATTCTATACTTCTTTTCTAGTTATACCTTAGTAAGGCGTAATAATTAGTAGTATAAGGAAACTTAATAGATAGGTTTAATAATTCCTTTTAAAAGCTCTGCTCTCTATTACTAGCTAGTAAAGAACTATTCTACTTATTAATAGGAAACTAGTAAAAGATTATTAAACTATTAGACTAATTTATTAGACTTTATCTAATAGCTTTTATACTGTTAGATATTATTAAAGCCTTAAAGAATAAGATAAAAGCTAATAATAAATAAATATATTATCTTTTAAGTCTAATAAGCTATCTAATAATAAATAAATATTTAAAACTTTTAAATAGTCTCTTATTAAGAATTTATTAAGCCTAACTTTTAACTATAGAATTAGTCTTCTTATTATCTTAATTTAATAAGTTAAAAATCTTAGATATATTTAAACTACTTTAAAATACTAGACTAAAGTATTTAAACTATAAAAGGAAACTTTTATTTAAAGTATTAATCTAATAGCTACCTTATAAAGTATAAATAAGTAATTAGTTAAAAGATCTCCTTAATAATTTAAATAGGTTTAATATCTTAAGTTAATAGCTTTTAAAGAAAACCCTATAGATTAGAGTCTTATTAATATATTAGTTTTATAAAGTACTAGGTTTAATACTTAGTAAGTCTTAATATTTAGCTTAGAATTAGCCTAGGAGGCTCTACTTAGTCTTTTAATTAATTAATATAATCTTATAGAGGTAATTATAGCTAGCTTAAGTAAAAATATTAATATTAATATTAGCTAAATAAGTTATAAAGTAAGATAAGACCTTATCTTAGTATAAGTGTCTTTATATAATTTCCTGTTAAAGTATTACTACCTAGAGAGGAAGGAAGTATATATAGTAGGAGTACCTAGTAATATAAGACAACTAGTATAACTAAAGACTAAGATAAACTTAGGAGATTTATAGTTTAACCCTTTATTATTAAACTTAAATAACTTAAGTGATTTAAACTAATTAAACTAAAAACCTTAGAATTTATAATATTAAATTAAATATAATTAATAAGAGAAATTATTTATATATTAGATATATAATAGTTTATACCTAAGTAATAAGAATAATAAGTTATAAGTAGTATTTAAGCTAGAATAGATTAAGTATTTTAACTCTTTAATATAATTTAAAGAAGAAGATAATAAAAAGGTTAATAAAATTAAGACTATCTACCTTAATATATATATATTTCTTAACTTAGTTAAAGTTTATATAGTAATTAAGCCTAATAGATTAACTTCTCTTAATAAGAGAGGTATAGTCTTAATTTATAGGTAAGGTATTATGTTACAACACTAAGATCCTAAGGTTAGTATTCTCAATACGTAGGGGATTCTTTCTTAAGGTAGGAAGGGTAGAGACGAGTGGAGTATTAATCAACTAAGGGGTGTAGAATCTAGAGCGTAAGCTAAGGTAGCTTGAATAGATTAATTGCTAAAGAGTAAAGGCTAACTGATCTATCTAGGTAGAGACGGTGGTCTTATATAATAGGTTGCTCTTTATAGCTTACTTTGGATCACCAAGGTCCTGAAGCTCCTAGGTGAGCCAGGAGCTTTAGGCTTACTAAAGGCTAGGTGCTCTATAGTGATCCTTTCTAATTGGCGGAACATCTGTGTAGATGCCTAAGGTATTTACTAGGGGTTCTGCCTGTTATAATTACTTATAGCTAAGCGTTAGGTTGTACTAGTGGTTGCGGGGAGGTGGCTAATACTTTAGTTATAACATAAGCTCTCCCTTTTATATTAATGTCCTTAATAACCTATAAGTAGGCCTATACTTATATTTGTCTGTTAGTATATCGCTAAGTTTTCTTTCCTTTTATATTATTATATACTAATAAGATATCTAGTTATATAGAGAAATAAAAAGTTATTTCTAATAAAACTTAGGAATACTATCTTCTTACTAAATTTATTAATTAAAACAGGGTTAAATCTGATATATTATACTCTTATTATTTTAAGAAAGGTTTAAAGTATAGGGTGGCTAGTTATTTAGGAAAATACTATTATTATATTAAGTCTAGGAAATTATGTAATAACTTGTTAGTAGTAAGTACTTATATATGTTTTTTATAATTTGTAAAGGTTATATTTACTGATTTATTAGTGTAGTGGCTTAGAACTTATCAGAGTAGTCTAGGCTAAAGTGTAAGGAAGAAGAGGTGGGTAAGGCGATTTGTTTTTAATATGCTGAGCAGGGCTGTAAATTTAGTTAGTACTTTTTAGAGTACTAATTAGTTAGTACTAGTTAGTTAGTATTAGTACTAACTTTGTAATATTAAGCTTAGTATTAGTCAAGGTTAGTACTAACTAAGCTTAGTCTTAATTAGTATTTAGTTAGTATTAGTACTAACTAAAATACTAATATATATATATAATAAATATTATAGTAAAAATAATAGTAAAAATAATAGTGAATATATTTAAACTAATAAACTAATAAACTAATAAACTAATAAACTAATAAACTAATAAACTAATAAACTAATAAACTAATAAACTAATAAACTAATAAACTA
>MU270033.1:0-72857 GCA_021432635.1 Thozetella sp. PMI_491
GTAGCGGCCGCCCTGCGCGTGCACGTCGGCGCCTTGCTCGAGGACCGCCCTAACCAGATTTGGATACCCACGAAGTGATACCATATAAAGGAGTCCCGCATCTATATTACCTTCCAAGTACGAACGCTCATCATAGCTCCCAGCAGCCTTAACAACCCATTTCCACCATCGAAACCAGCCGTCCTGCTCACCTAGCCACTGGGCAATAGCCTCTCGCATCACGCCTCCCGACAGCGCCTTCTCTGCATGGTCGAATATGTAGCTCGCCGTATATCGTAGAAAGGGATAGTTCTCATTTAACTCTCTTATATGCTGCTCGCTCGCTGATGTGGTGACTTGTGGCTTGATATATGACCAGCAGCGATCCCACAAGTGACCATGAGTAGCGCTAATGGGTTCTGGCTCAAGCCTCGGGTCTAGCGTCTGTAGCCTCTTGTATCGGAGTAGGAAGTCGTTGACTGTGAGGTGGATGAACTGCACCGTCTCGTCTCCTTTCCGCACCTCGATGAGGCCTTTGCACGAGGCAGTTATGCGTCGTCGGATTCTGTCGTTCGAGGGACGGCCTTTTCCTCCCACCGCGGCGAAGAGCTCTTCAGGCGTTAGCGGCCGTTGGCAGAGCAGCACCCATTGGAGCGTGAGGATTGTCTCGGCCTTGTCCCGACTGCCTTTGCTCAAAAGGGTATTGAACACTTCCTCGAGATTGGCCGGCAGCCCTTCCAATATCTTTCGCATGTCTTCAGCTTCCTCATGGCCCACATCGTAGGCTTCGTTCAGCAGGGACACAACAATAACAACCCACATGAAAATACCGTCTGCCTTCTTCCGGATCTCAGCCCTGATCTCCTCGTCTTGTATCCTCAACTTTGCTCTGACGTATGTGGCAATATCTCCTTGATGTTGTTCGCTCCTCTCCACCACCAACCCCAGGGACTTCTCTATACCGACTTCGGGATAATGGCGGCTGGAGAGGCAGATTCGCAGCGTGACGCTCGCTTGAACAGCATGCATACTTAAGGATGCAAGAAAGTCGACAACATCTCTGACGTCTCGGTCGTCACACTCGTCCAGCGCATCGACCAGGACGAGGAGAGGCTTCGATCGGGACTGCTTGACTGCCGAAAACACAAACTCCTTCAGTTCCGGCACTTGCCACCCCCAATGCCCTTCCTGATACATCCTCTGCTTGTCGCGAAAAGTGAGGATGAATTTTTCGCGTAGTACATCGTTTTCCTTGACGAGCTGGTATATGATCCATCGCAGCATGCCGAGCAGCGTCATCTCGAGCGTCTCATCGCGAGCGTTGAAGAAGTGCGTTATGATCAAATGGTCGCCGAAGATTGCTTTGCAGTGGCCCAACGTATGCTTTATCAGCGTCGACTTGCCCGCACCCGGCTTGCCCTTGATCCAGAGGACCCCGTTGTGGGTCCCCAGGTCCGTACGGTCACACCATTTTCGGAACTCGGGAGTCTCGAACAGCCAGCCGCATGTGCCAGGAAGAGCATGGTCTATAGCTGCCTGTCGAGCGCCCATGCCGCCGAAGCAGAGAGAGCGGAGAGCGGCTGTAGTTCGATTAGAGATCTACTTTCTCCCAGCTGCACCAGAGAAGGAGGAATCGGAGTAATGCCGACCTTCTTTTTCGTCGACCTGCTGGCCATCTCGATGACCTACGTGTAAAGATTAGATGAGCCGGTTCAATATAACGTTAAACGTTGGACAGATACACATGTTACTTTCGGATATGTTAATATTCAATTTGCCGTTGTTTGTAAACAGGCCATTTGTTTGGAAAGCCTTCTGTGCCTTGTTGCCACAGGCCGTACTGCTTAGCCCCGTTGGTGAGATATCGTGGGTGCCGTTTTCTCCGCGCATCCTAACGCCAGTTGGATCTCATGCGGAATTGCGATGGACGACTTTGATCCTGGCGGGAAGGTTATAAGTTCGTGTGAAGCGGGCAGATGTGCGAGCGCATGCTTTGGGAGTCGGAGCGAAACCTTGCCAGCTGCAAAATTGGATTGCGTTCTGGTAGACTACCGAATTGATGGCGCAGCTGGTGCGTGGTTAGTATTCTCATTGGCTGAGCGCGCTGCTTCCTGTGCATGAGACTAGTGACGGTAAATGATGGTGTGGAAGCTTCCGAGCTGGACGACTCGTCGGAAGCAGACCAGCCTACATACGAGGAGGCAGTTGCAACGAATTGGCGGGGGGCAAAGTCTAGGGATGGTCCCAGGGTCTGCACGAGCTGATCTTTGTCGCGTTGATCAAGCCAACCATACCACAAGGCTTAGCAATTACCCCCCCATGAGCGATTTACTTTGTCAATTAATGCTATTTTAGGCTGGATTCCAGGTGGGGAATGGAAGGAGGCACTAGAGGCACATAGACCCAGACCAGATCACTGTTTTACGTGTCTCACCCCACTTCTACAGTCGCGGGCACGCGCTCTAGCTTGGGGGCATACCTGCCGCCCTTGCGGCCAATAGCTCCTTGAAAACATCTATCGTGATAGGATAGTTGGTCTGAATGGCGGTGCCAGCTGCCGCATTCCCCTCAATCTTGACAAAGGCCATATCCTTCCACATATCGACACCGACAGGCCCATTGATCTGAAGGGCTTGATCTCTCGTCAGGTTTTGGACGATGATCCTCTTCCCTCCCGCGTCGAGGGTAGCGTCAGCTAACTCTGGGTAGACAGCGTGGAGTTCCTCCCTCTGCAGCTCCTCGCACTCGGTGTCTGAGAGTGGAAGCGGTCTGTCGGCTGCGCTTGGTTAGCCACGTTCTCTCTGGAAGAGGGGTCTGTGAATTACCCTCCAAGGCATTGCCCTTTGCCCTAAGGAAATCGGCAATCTTCAGTCCCTTCCCCTCGCCAAGCAAGTCTTGAAGGAGCACATGGATTTTGTTCACCATGGCCATCTCGACGACGATAGCGTTGTTGACGGTCTTGGTGAGCCCAACGTTTGCGACTTGGACGTGCAGGATCAGATCCTGCTTCGCCCTTCCCAGCCTTACCATGATGGATGCGAGCTGCTCTTCGTCGTCCGAACCGCTCTTGATCTGATGGACGAATTGTCGAGGCCCGCTTCTCGGTGCTCCCATGGAAACCAGATGCCCTTTCAGCTCCTGGCTAAGCGCCTCAACATGTCGGATCGCGGCAATGGCGCCCGACGTGTGCAGAGCATCCTCGTCTCGGACAAGGTCGATAATGGTTTTTGTTTCGCCGACCTCCGCGCCATATATCTCGAGCTTCGATGCCAGTTCGGCCCGTCGCTTGGCTGCTCGTTGAAGGAGCTGAATCGCCGTGAGAAGAATAGAAGACGCCTCGGCTGCAACTGCAAAGATATCCTGGTCGATGGTTTAGTTGCGCACCGCACGTCTGGATATTAGTTCCGTCGTTGCTCACCATGTTAGAGTGTCGGAGGGTGCAGCGGACGCTAAGACTCCAGCTCCTTATAGGCGCGAGGCAGAGTTGCCGAAGAGAAGAGCGGCAGTTTGCCGTCCTGGTGGTCGGCAGCAAAAGAAGGAGGACGCTTATCGCGGAAATGTTGGAGCCGGGGAGGAGGTGGATTTCCGGATTGCCGGCCCTGCTTGGGGGATGAGCGTGCGAGACAGAAGGCTGAGAAGTAACCTGTGCTGCAGAAGACCGTAGCTCTGTACGAGGGCCAGGCGAAAGCGATACGACAGGAGTGAGCAATTCAATTCGGAAGCAGGCATCACGGACAATGGGAGCCTCGTCTGTACTGCGTGACGGCGACCTTTGCGACAGGTTCAGGCACGGCCGATACAGCTTGCCTTGAACTCGTCCGCAAGTGGGGCAGTGCAAGTGGGAAAAGCTGGCAGCTCCGGGGCCATGCAAGAAGGCATGCTCATCCTCATGTCGCCATGTCCCGAGCCATTCGCCCCGCCGTCCTACATAAACTCGCAGCCAGGCCGCAGCAAGTCGGCTGCACTGAGCCTGCAGCGTAGCTTGCCGAAATGGTTTGACTTGGGCATTCACTTATGCACGTCGTTTTCCCCGCGTCGAGGGCCAACCATTTCTAGCAGCCTTATTAGGCGGCGTCGCCTTGCTGACAGATTGGTTCCGCTTCTTCTTCGTCTCGGGCATTGTGGCGCGCTGTGGTACATCGCATCTGCGAGCCAGGCCTCGACCTTCACAACCCGGCCTGTCCACTCGGTGCTGCCCGGTAGGGTGGCACAAATCACAATGCTGATTTGTCCAAGTGGCCAGCTCAGCTGAACACCCTTCACGAGCCGCCTCTACAAAGCCCTGCGGATTGACGTGGGCTTGCGGGATTGAAAATTAGTGCCAGCCTGCCTCCAATCGTGGACACCATTATTCCTCTGTCTCTGTACTCTTCTTCGCTCGGATAGAGAGGCTGATCTGCGAACAGAGCCAATAGAGAACTCAATTGTAGGAAAAAGCCAAAATTACACTGACTAGGTGGGCGAAGGTCCCTGAAAACCACCGTACCATTTTCCTATTCCGTGACTGAGACCCGGCATTGGGAGCTGAATCTCAAGAGTGACCCTCTTCTCCAACATGTCGATCATAATCCTTTCCAGCAACGGCTCGGAGGATATCTGTAGGATCTCCATTCCAAGGACCATTGATTTGAAATGCGTTGTTCGCATCATTATCGTTCGCGATGCTTGTTATCTTCTGGTCTGGAGACATCTTTCCCACAAAGTTATTGGTCTGGAACCCTCCATTAGCTTTGTTGCGTAAAGCCTCAAAGTAATTGCCAGGAAGTTGGCTTTGCAGGTTGCGGGTGGCTTTACTAAGTACGCCGATATCTTTGGTAATTTGACGGAGTGAGGGCGGCTGGCCTTTCCCCAAATCTTCGACCAGCTTGGCTACGACTTCCTTGACTGGAGGAAGCGCAGCAGCGACGACAGGCGTCTGATACCGGTCCTCAAAGCTGATCTTGTCGAGAAGCTCCTTCGTGACGTTGAGCTGCTTCTCGTGCTTCTCCAGCTCCTCCAAAGTATCTTTCTGGCCTTTGTGGCTATCATAAACTATCGAGAGGTAGCCGTCCGCTTCGTCCAGCAAGACTGCTGCCGCTTTAGCCTCCGTAGAAGCTGAAGCTGTAGACTAAACATGCTGTTAATAAGGGTTTCTCATCCGCGTACCCAGACAAACTTACCATGATGAGGATACGATTCAAAAGAGTCCTTAGCAGAGTCCTGAAATTTAAAGGTAACATATAATTGAAGTTTGAACTAGTGTCTAGGCGATAGAGTTTCCGGCAGGGCTCATCAGCTCTTCGCAACTATATGGGATCCGAGAGGGCGTGCCATGGGGACCCGATTGGACATTCCTAATGCCGATGCCAGGCCACTTCTGCCTTGTGGTGTAGAGCTCACCTATCGGGGGTGCAGCTGCTTATTGGCTTGCATCGAAGGCCCGGCGAGAAAAAGCCACCTAGGGTCCATCACGCAGACCGACCCTCGCGCCACCACACTCTCCAGTCCGTCCCAAGATACGACAACAAAACTAGAGGTTAGAAAGCAGATCAAATACCAATCATAGATCATAGTGCCTTTGTTCTACTAAATATGTCAAGCAAACAGGATAACATGACACAGCCGCCTCCCCGCAAGCAAAGGCCAACCGGGGCGGAAGCCATAACAGTATTTCCGGTAACCACTCATGGCGGGGTCTAGTTCCCCGCCACTATGTGAACACCGGCGTTCCCGTCCACGACTTTATTTGCCACGTCAGGCCTGCCACAATTCGCAAGATGACGGAACTTGTCATTCGCACCCAGGCAGACTAGAACTGTACCAATAATAGGAGTGAAACCCCATTAGCACTGGCCATGGTCGAAGAGAGGTATATCCTCACGAAACACATACTAGCATTGGAACTGAAATACTACGACCTTGTTGCACTTCTCGCTGCTACCTGAGCTGGAAAAGCGAACTCAGTCGTCTGGCAGCTCGAGCTTAGGAAATCTGGGGTTTCCCACCACAGATTAACGGGACTTGTCGAAGGACTGGCTTTGGCAGCTGCCGTACGCCTTGGCCGTGAAAAATAACGGATATTCTCTTGGCCAGCCAATTTTGCCTTCCTAAAAAATGGACAAGCAGTCGCCGCCGACTCTGGACGTTCCTGAAAGGCAGGGTTCAGGGGACCCGAAATGTGGTTTGGATTGAAGTCCAAGCCCCCGAGTTACTCAGCAGAACCGTTCGCGCGGCAACGTATAATTGCTCCTTGGTGGGCGTTGCCATTTTAAGCCAACACAAAGACATATTGGTCCGAATCTTAAGAGATGGGTATCAGCCTAACAAAGGCGACCTTGCACTTGCTGCGATTGAACTTTCCATGGAGGACCTACAGGAGAGACATTTTCTAGAGCAAATAGTTGCTAGAGCATCGCCTGGTATTCTACCAGCCCTCATCCGCAAAAAGAAGATAAGCTTGGTCAACATTCTGCTCTAGAGAGTGGTATCGATGTTAACACAAATGACGCCGAGTTCGAACGGTCAACCAAACTTCGCTTCAGGCAGCCGCCAGCATGGGCTATTTGGACTTGGCGAAGAAACTTATAGACCGGGGTGCAGATGTCAACGCACCTGCAAGCATCTATGACGGCGCTACAGCTTTGCAGTCTGCAGTTTCAAGCGGAAGTATCGGCATCGTGAAGCTTCTTGTCGATGCAGGTGCGAATTGCAACGCTACTGCGACAGAATATGGAAGAACCGCGCTGGAGGAGGCCGCGGAGCATGGACACAATGATATACTTCAATTCCTTCTTTGTTCGGGGGTTAAAACCAACGGAGAGCATCGCCACCAGTACAACCGTGCGATCAAGTTGGCGAAGGAAAGTGGTAATCACGCCGCAGCTGACCTCTTGAAGAGCCATCGGCCATGGAACGATCAGGATAAATCTAATTATGCTAGCCTAGACCCGGAAGAGCATAACTTGTCGGGTTTGTTTGGAGACGAGTTTCATTTTCTTCCGAAGTTGAGGAGGAGAGCCCTGACGAAGGTGGAGATGACATCACCCTCGATTTCCTCGCGGCTAGAGGCTCTTTGAGACCCACGGCTCCTCCGTCTCAAGCCGTCAGTTTGGATGGGTACTGGGTTCCTAGTTATGGTGGTGAGTCTTACAGGGCCAACATCCAGATTCTTGACAACTCTGGATAGTCATTAAAGAGGCATCCAGGCAACAGCAACGCAGAAGATTATTTTAGCATTAGTCAATCTCATAGCAGTGTGCAGCAAAGGCCGACGGTTGGCGGGCCGGGCCCTTTTCACGAGGACAACGAGCTCCGCATTAGCAGCATTGAACTCGACACCGTTTTCAAGGACTGGATAGATTAGGACTGGGTTGAGGAGTAGATAGATTGCCTGGCCAACCAGTTTCTTCTGAGACGGCTGATTTATATCCAACCAAAGTAATTTCGTATTAGTACCCCAGAAGAACTGGTCGACCCTCTTACAGGAGCAATAGACGAATTTCATTACTCTCTCTCTCTCTCTCTCTCTCTCTCCTTCTCTTTCTCTGCCTGTCACTGTCCTAGGTACACTTCAGCCTTCGACCCCTTCAAGCGATGGAATACAGATCAGCACAACCTCGTAAAAGCCCGAGAATTAGTTCTATTACAAGACCTGTCTTTTTGACGCCGGGGCTTTGGTGTTTCGGCCTGGTTCCCGCCCTCTGGAGCGTGGAGAAGCCGACATTCTGCGTGGTGACGCTGCACTTGCCTTGACCAGAAACATGCACTTTCGACATACCATGCATATATACTTTGGGTATCAATATTTTGAAGAATTTTCTGAACCGTCGGACAGCAACACCGGAGTATGCGCAAGCACTTCATGTTTGGGCAAAAATCAATTTGCTAGAGCCCTTCTCATTATGAACCTGCATCACCGCTTCTCTCTAGCATGTCTAGTCTTGTCAGGGTCATTCGACACTTTTGATATTACGCTTCGCTATAAAAACTCGTGATCCTATCTTGCCTGCATCATGCCCGACGGCTACCCGCGCCTGGCGTCTCTGATGCCCTCACATGCCGATGTTGCAATCTTTCGTCGATTTAGTTCCTTCAATGCGCTGAATCTGCTATATATGCAGGCCGAGCTAACCGACTTGGAGATTGGCCTACAACGACAAACTAAAATAGACGCCGAGTCGGGTCATTTTGAGAGATTACTGTGCGCACGAGACTGGCAGACACTGAGCGGTTCCGCTTCAGAAGCGAAAGCCGGACATCCGTTGCAATGGACAACTATAATCAAGATCAAGGAGAAGCTATGTGACTATAGTGAGTCAAATTCTGCAGCTAAGAGACTACTTGCTGAGGAACTTGAATGACACTTACCTAGACACGGCCTTATGTCTTCAGCGCATAATTACCAACATGGACTCGCCCCAAAAGTCCGCACTCTATTTTTTACGATCGTGGATGGAGACACCGTCGATGGGCAACGTCTAGCTTCTGGGTTCAGACAGCGATATTTGGGAGAAATTCAACTCCTCCGAGCTACTGTCTCTGCGGCAAGGAGCAGCCAGCGATGGGTTTGCTTGTGGTTCCATGTCGAGCCTTATCCAGTGGTACCACTATGTAATGGGATATCTATTCAAGGTACGCACCTGAATTTGTCCATCCGAGGGCCGATCTCGGCAATTCAAGTACTGGAGTCCAGAAGAGCCCATATTCATCCGACGAACACCGCAATACATTATACAGTCCACTACGCAGAGAACACATTCGTGCGCCTAGGCGGAATAGTTGCTACCGTCTTTGCCTCGCTGCTTCCTGTAGTATCGTTATCCTGTATTCGGTAACCGAAATGAATACACGTCTGGTCACTGTCGGCGTATTTACCGCCATTTTCTCACCTGGGCCTCGGCCTATTTACGAATGCGAGAGCCACCGAGATCTTCTCTGCAACCTCTACGTATGTTATATGTTCGTATCTGTGACGGTGCATGCTAACAATCATAGATTTGCGGCTGTACAGGTTGTTTTTGTCGGAAGCACAAGCACTACTCCAGCTTAGGAAACACAACGCTTAGAGATGGAACTCTCACATGGAGGCGAGGATACCGAGGAAGGCAGCGATTTAAAGCAGGTAACCAATGTGTTAATCCAAGCTGAATTGAAACTCCACCATACAACTAAAGCAGCGCACGCGAGGTTAGGCGTCCTTGTTGGCAACCCCAGGCTTTATTATAACCAGTCGTCCTGGACACTTATCAACTCTGCAAATGCCATCAGCCAGCTTCTACTGCTATTACTTCCCCTGCTGTCTGTGACCAGCCTGGTGCGACTCTCTTCACTCTTGCACTCTAACAGGTGTGAAGCATTTAGCAGAGGAGCAAAGTGGCAGTACTTCTGCATATTATGGCACTGATAAACAGATGCCTGAAGACATAAGATTTAAATCGTATTATACCTACTAAACAAAAGAGCATTTATGTGACCACACAAATATTAATGGCTAAACTAGCTCTAGAAAAAGTCGAATTAGTCACATAGACAAAGCTGACTTTAGGGAGTCAAGTTAGCTGGCAGAAGCTAACAGCGGCGAGTGGAAACTCTTGGCACTGCTAAACTAGTCAGGGAAACTGTGTAGTTAGTTATATGAGATTACTCTTGCAATCTTGCACAGATTCGAGCAACGACCAGACCCCTTGGTGACTTGGTGGGTCCCCCTGAATCGGATGAGATGTGCGTGACCAACCGCCGTGCTTACGGGCAGGCCTCGATGCGGCTAGTCTGTGCTCATTACCTGCATCTTAGCCGTGGATGCCTTGTCGCGCTTTTGCACGAGACAAGTTGAGCCACAGCGTTGAGGGAAGTCATGGCATCTGTCTCAGACGCGACCTCAGACAGTGGTCAACGGTACGTATACGATAATCCAGAGCCTTACTCCTTTGTGAGGCTTCTTCGCCTCACTAGCCCGGTTGGCGCGCCTCGCATCGAAGGCGAGTTGGCCACCGTCCGGCTGAAAGGACCGCCAGTCGTCAGGCCGTTCACAGCCATCTCATATACATGGGGACAGAGCGACGCGACTGAGCGGCTCTGGCTCCAGAAGGACTGCTACGTGCCGATAAACAACTCTGCGAGCTATGTCCTGCGCCACATGCCCCGCGGGGGCGAGATCTGGATCGACTCGGTGTGCATCGACCAGGAGAATGCGGCCGAGAAGGAATGGGTCATTCCCAATATGCACCAGGTCTATGTGGTCGCCCAGGAGGTCAATGTCTGGCTGGGCCCTCCATCCGACCAAGCCGATGCTGCATTCGCCCTGCTGAGGATTATCGAGGGCCGTGGGGTCCTGTCGGATGATCTAATAGAGCTATTTGCTAGAGCCCCTCCCGGATCTTCTGTGGACGAAATGGTGAGATTACAGAGGGTACTGCAGGATAATTGGGCGGCGTTGGCAGACTTACTGGACAGCCCATGGTTCAGAAGGTGCTGGGTAAGTACGATACCTGCGATGGCCTCGATCAGGTTCCTCGGAATGAAGTTAATGCTCGTGCTTAGATCATCCAGGAGGTAGTCCACGCTCAGAATGTGACTGTCACCTGTGGTCGAGACGTCATTCCATGGACTTTACTAGAGAAGATCGTTGATGAGATTCTCGAAACCCCATATCTCCTAAGACGCCTTCTCCGGTCGAAGGAACCCTCTTGCTCCCTTGAGGATGTCAAGGAAGCGAGAGGCGAAGATCAAAGAGAAGAGATTTCTACGAATCCGGCCGTGGGATCCAATAGTGTCGTCAAGACTGGCCAGCGGATTCCCACTGCTCTCTACGCAATCCGAGATCTTTCGTACATCAGAAGACTTGGAATAAAACAATCATGGGGGACGTTGCAGTGGAATTTACTCTTCTTTGCCGACAATCAGGCCACCAACCCTGTTGATCGGATTCAGGCTCTTGTCTGGGTTTCCTACGCCACTCTCAAGAATAAGGACCTGCCCCGTCCTGGCGTCTCGACAGTAGAGACATACACCCGGTTGACCGGCAGCATGATCCGTCTAAACAAAGAAATAGTTTCGCTCCACATGGCTGGCATCGGCTGGCCGGGCGGAATGGCCGACTTGCCTTCCTGGGTACCCGATTATACCATGGGGCATCGGCAACCCTTCCAAAGCGGGAGAATTACCATACTAGGTCGAATGACCAACACGTACTTCCGGGCCTGCAACATGGTTCTAAATAACATAGATGCAAATATTCTACCGGAGCGGAGCATATGGATGCTGTCGCTCAAAGGTATTTTGGTCGATACCGTTGGCCTTGTTGTTGAGCCCCCTAAACTACCGGACGGCATATGGGCTGCCGTTACCAAGGGCTCTCCTGAGGAAAGGAAGTGCTTGATTGCATGGGTCAACAACTTGGAGCGTTTACTGGATAAATCTAGTCATCCCCCTTCCCCGCGCCGCGATCGAAGAAGCAGTCGGAGACTCCCTGAGTGGCAAATTCTGGCAGACGTTCTAGTTGGCGGTAAAGACATATGGCAGACGAAGCTATACTATAGCCCTTCTCGAATTCGCTGGCTGGAATTTAGTGTCAGGCAGGGTTCTGACTTAAGCTCTGTTGATGGATACAAAGCTTTCGTGGCCATCTTGACTCGCCTCAGCAACAATCCCGGCGTATCAGACCCATGGGAAAACTTGGACACCGATACTAGGGAAGCTGCGCAGGTTTTCTGTGAGGCCCTAGATGACTTCTCAGACTGGGCGGTCTTCAAGACTCGCAAGGGACATTTCGGTCGCGGCCCCAAGCTTACCAAAACCGACGACGCTGTTTGTGTCTTCGAGAGCGCGAGGACGCCATTCCTGCTTCGTCGCCCTGCATCAACTCTTATACACGCTCTAACACTTTGGAGTGGCTACCACCTTGTTGGAGAAGCCTATGTGGACGGCTGGATGGCGAGGCAAGCAGAATTCCTACCCTATTGGAAGAGGTGGTGGTTCCACCTCGTCTAAGATACCAACGCACGAGGGTTATTCTGTTTCATTTCACGCTACATGTATACATACTTTCGTCAATTAGTATCCATACTTCCTTATTTCCTGGCATAGAGAAGGAATAACTAGTCGGATCAATAAACTTCCCAGACTCCCGTCGTCATAACCTCGATTACATGGCCTTCCCAATCCTTGACGTAAACGGACTTTCCTCCCTTTTCCCAGGTTGTCTCTGCTAGGATAGTTACATTCTTTTCTCGGAAATGGTCTGTCCACTCCTTTAGTTCCTCTGGCCCTGAGCATGCGAAGGCAATGTGCTGTCCGAGACCGATGGGGCTTCCGTGCTTGGGAATCATGCCTCCAGGGACAACACGATCCTCAGTCACCCGCGCGCGGTCGAAGAGGAGGAGAAGCGTATTATTCGGCAGGTTGAAGCCAACAACTGCTGGAAGTTCAATGAAGGGCTTTAGCCCCATAACATCTTTGTACCATTCTGCCAACTTTGTTGTGTCTGACGTGTACAGAATTGATTCCACAATCTGACCTAGCTTAGGTGGCATTGTCGATAAAAGGCACGTCGTCTTGCGCTATACGTCTTTGCAATAGTTTTCAAGGTTTGGGTTTCAGTTATATTCTGATACAATTCTTTCGTGTCGTGCTTTATATATGACGACAGAGTTGGAGATTTAGGTCACGCGAAAGACGGACGGAGGTATCGGAGCCCCGAACCGGTACCCCGAGAGCCGGCGCTATGTTATTGGGCGACTGTTGTCACGGCCTAACCTTCCCCCGACCCTGATGCTGTAGACTAGCTACATTACTTTAACTTTATGCAAAGTACTATGCTATCGCTGCAATTTTCTGAACGCATAACCCAAAGCCGAAGCCGAAGCCGGTAACCGATAGAGTCGCCATCTATTCTCCTCACGTGGCGCTCACGGATGGTAGCAATCAGGCGTGGGCATGGGGCCGAGACTGCTAGCAAAGCCGATACAATTAGGCGTGTAGCTTCTCAAGCATTTCGATCAAACATGATGGGTCTTCGTAGACAAGCGAGAAAGGAAGTGGCACAACGTAGCTAGGTACAGCACCTACTAGATGCGGCTAAGCTAACGAAACGCGTGAACACTATACTACCTCTTTAGCGTCCCAAAAGGTCCAACCACTTAATTTAGCCAATTCCCCGGCGCGATTCAAGGGTAATTGGCGACCTTTCTCTGTGTTCCAATAGAATAGCACTACTAAGATTCTACGGGGTAGAGGGAAAACTAGTTCGACTAGATTAACCAGAGAGGCGACGGATGAGCAGTAAGAGAGGCATATGCCAGTTGGAAGAGATATTCTATGTCATATTTGGTTAATGGAGATCGTTGTCTTGATCGACCCAAGGTTAAAGCAAGTAATAAAGGAGACGAGAGCTGCACAGAAAGGATAGATAGCTTTCGGTGAACTTCGGCAACGCCAAGCTCTAGGAATGGTCATCGCCGGTTTAGGAAGATGAAGATGGAGATTGGGTGGTCCAGGGGATTGTAGGCTACCTAGTGTTCCTATACATATCATCAAAGCACTGGCTCTCTAGTACTTGCCACAGCCTTACAAATCCTCCAT
Source organism: Thozetella sp. PMI_491 (assembly GCA_021432635.1). Lineage (NCBI taxonomy): Eukaryota > Fungi > Ascomycota > Sordariomycetes > Chaetosphaeriales > Chaetosphaeriaceae > Thozetella > Thozetella sp. PMI_491. Next base: position 13,537 of record MU270033.1, read on the forward strand.
CCGTTTGTGCAACCTCATGATCTTACCGGCGCGTTCATGCCGAAGATCATATGCGTTTAGCCGTGGCCAGCCCGTGAATACACGCGCAATCTCGGCAGGAAATGCATCGGAAGCCGATTCCCGGGGAGAGTATTTGCGGGGGAGTAGTACCAAGAATGCAACATGCGAATTGTGACAAGGTCAAGATGCGGGGAGGTGGGGACATCAACTGACGATCCAGGCCCCCTCCCCAGATTCCCATGCAACGGGCGAGGTTCTTGCCTTTCTTTTCTTCTATTTAATTCCTATTTCGAGAATAAAAAGTCGCGTTATATCCCTAACCAACACCCACGGTTATAAACTTGCCATGGCTACTGAAAAGGTTGATACGACAGAGCATGTCGAGAAAGGTGTTGTTAAGGTAAGTCGATGATAACACGATGAGTACATAGCATATCTGACACTAAGCAGCGAAGTCAGAGCGGGGAAGAGGAGGGGAGGGAAATGGGCGACCTTCTTGACGAAAAAAAGAACAGTGACTTGAACCGTCGCTTGGATGCGCGGATAATACCCTTATGCTGCTGGTTGTATCTGCTCAACTTTCTCGATCGAGGGAACATTGGTAATGCGAAGGTCTTAAACCAAGAGTCCAATGACGATCTCCTGCACCAGACGGGTATGGATGCCAACGGGTATGCCATTACTGTGACGCTATTCTCAGTGGCATACGCTGTCTTTGAGGTCCCCTCCAACTGGGTGATGAAGCATTACGTACGGCCGTCCGTGTGGCTTGCCGTATTACTTGGGTGTTGGGTATGTCGATTTCCCGGTCTTATTCCGGGGCGGTGTCGAGTAGAAGATGCAGGCTAACCAATTTCCATTCAGGGCGTCTTGACAATAGGCTTCGCTGGTGTACGAAATTACCCAACGGTGCTCGCTCTGCGGTTACTCATCGGGATGGTACGCACTACATCACCACCTCTGGCCCTACTTACAGGATAGCTCACTGATGATAACGAATAGTTCGAAGCGGGATTCTTTCCTGGTAAGCATGGATAAGTGCTAGTGACACGCAGACTGGCTATCCATTAACAACCCTATCATAACAGGTATTGTTTATTTCATCACGATTTGGTACCGTCACAATGAGCGGGCAGTGCGGATCGCGATGGTTATTGCCTTCTGTAATCTCGCGGGGCCTTCGGCGGCGCCATTGCCTATGGCATAGGGCACGTCAACGGCGCCGGAGGGCTGCAGGGATTCCGGTGGCTCTTCATCATTGAGGGCGTCGTAACTGTCCTCAGCGTGATTCCGATTTTCCTCATCCTGCCTGACTATCCTAGCCGGGCCAAGTTCCTGAGCGACTCGGAGAAGAAATTCGCGGAGGACAGGGTCAAGGCGCGCGGAGGCGGATATGTGCGGGACCATGCCACTCGCAAGGAGTTGATGGAGACATTTTTAAACCCCCGCATGCTAGCGCACTATATCGCCTACGTACGGTTATTTCTCTTCTGCTACCTTCATATTTCTTCTCTAACAACGGATATTCTAGGTTGCCAACGTCGTGCAGCAAGGTTCCTTCACCTTCTTCGCTCCCACCATCGTCACTGGGCTCGGTTTCCAGTCGATCCAGGCTCAGCTGCTCACAGTTCCACCATGGGTGGTCGGGTTTGTCGTCGCCATCGCCATCTCCTATTCCGCCGATCGCTTCGACGCCCGCGGCTGGCACATCGTGGTAGCATCGGTGTGCGGCGGCACCGGGTGGCTCGCTGCCGGCCTCCTCCCCGCTGACGCCTACATACAGCGCTACGGCTGTCTCTGTTTGGCAGCTGCCGGAGCATTCCCCTGTGCGCCGTCTATGACGAACTGGGTCACTTGCAACACGCCCAGCCTGCTCACGATTCCTTTTGCGATCGCCTTACACAACTCTTGCGCCGGTATCGGGCAGATCATCGCGCAGTGGATCTGGAAGCCGGCGGAAGTCAAGCAGGGGTACCCGACAGGCAACTTTGTGTGCGCATCTTGCGCCTTCTTCGTCGCAATAGTGGCGGCGAGCCTCCGTCTCTGGTATGGGAGAATGAATGCTCGGAACGCGAAGGACGCCAGAGGAGAGGAGAGGATCTGGTCGTATTAAGCGAGATCTCTCTAAGCCATATCGAAACTTTGTTGGCATCATCTCTCTATGTTCTCATGTTCGGTCCCTTGCCCTAGAAAGAGGATATTGTGTTGGCTTGCCTGGGTGACTGAGATACGAGTTGAGTTCTGGTCCGAGAGCATTGGGCTATGCGTATGTTTTATTGGACTGTGAGTCCCAGTGTCCATATATTTGGGGAGACCTGACGGTACCAAGTTAGCAGGAGTACTCTAGAGGACATTGATCGCGTACTTGAGGATGATCTCTTCAAGGAACCCCTCCAGTCCAAGTGAACTTAGACCGCCCCCCATCATAATCATGTTAGTAAGGGCGCATAGGTGAAGCTTCCATTCCTTGAGGTTGCCGAGACTGTACTAGAGTTGATCAAAAATAAAGTTAGGATCCATTCGGGGTTGTAGAAGGGCAGAAGACCTGCTGACCGATTCCCCGACAAGTACCATGACCATTGCAATGGTGGTATCGCTTAGCCTGGTATCCTTTGACGACAAGGATTTGTTAAGGAGCCGGATGCATTGCCCCCTATAGGCGGTGTACATGCTATCATAAGTCTCAAACCTGCTCAGCGTCTTCAAGCTGCGGCACGACTGGAGCAATAGCGAGGTAAGAAGGCCGAGGTCTGCCAGTGCAAACGGTAACCAGCACTTTAGTTGCATGCTGGCGAATCGTGCCTTGAAATTTTCGTCGGCTTGAGGCGACCTTTCAGTACAGCCCATGCTATGGCAGCTTCCGTTCAGGAACATGACAACATAGCCAATATCTTTGGAACCGCGCGTGTTAGGCGGTCTAGGAGCAAGACCAACATACAGGGCGGGGAACATACAATGGTCAAGCAGCACGGCTTCCGTAGCCGAGAGCGGCCGCGCCGGGTTCCAGTGCGGGTCTACCTTTGAGAACCAGGGGATTTGTGCCGAATCACGCGCACTCAACACGTCGCCCTCATGCTCCTGCGTGCCACACAGGCTAGGATTGCTCTTGGCTCTACCTATCCGGTTGCCGCAACGCGCCAGGCTCTTGGGCTCCTCAGCTGACACTAAAGGCTCCATGCTAGATATCCGAGCTCGTGCGCGAGCCCGACTGTCCCGGGTTGCATGCGACCTGATTTGACTCAGGTTTCTACGGTTGGTGGCATCGCTTGGGTGCGCTGCGTTGATGAATTGGAAGTTGATAGGTCGGCTCGCTAATTTTTCCATGTTTCTCATGTCTACCGAGAGCGAGGTAGGATAAGGAGGATTCATGCGGCGATCAGCTACGTCGGTGTTTGTGGAAATAGACATTGAAGCTGTGCTTGTCTCGAAAAGACGGATTCGCCAGCGGCTCTCGTCATCCGAAATGGACCCGAGCAAATCCTTTAAATGGATTAGCGTCTCCGGCAGTTAGTTAGCTGCCGTCCCACAGAAAGCGCAGAGCGAGTCATTGATCTATGTGTAACGTCTAATTATGGAAACTTGGGGCTTGAATCTGCTAGTAGCTTTTTTGCCAATTGTTAAAAATGCCTTCTATAGCATACGAGCTACTCTAACTTTAGGTACCTACCTATCTATCATGCTGCAGATATCTAGTGGGTGGGTTTTTCCTCTGGGCGGCACAAGGTAGTAAACCAGAAAGTATTAGAAAAGCATATCCTCCGAGGACTGGTCCTTCAGGATTAACTACAAACTCTCACGAATTCCATCGGGGCTGTAAAAAACCGAGGTAGAGATCCAAGCACTGCGGCGGACGGATTATTATGGCTTTTCATCATCCTACGGCCATCCCAGAGGGCTCTCTGGTCCTCGTCACAGGAGCCACATCATACCTAGCTTCATACGTTATTAAGGGCTTTCTCGAGCGCGGTTACCGCGTCCGTGGGATTGTCCGAAATCTTGCCCACGCCGTCTGGCTGATGGAAGAAGTGTTTGCTTCTTTTGCCCAAGACGGCGTGTTTGACCTGGTCGAGGTTCCCGACATGGCTGCCACTAACGCATTCGACGGCGTGGTTCTCAACAGCGGCGCAAGTGCTGTCTTACATTTTGCAACACCTTTTCACTTCAGCCCAGACCCGAATGAGGTGATTCCACCGGCCGTCGATATGATCTTAGGTCTCCTTCGCGCTGTTTCCCAGGAGCCTTCCGTCAAGAGATTTGTTCATACATCATCAATCGGGGCAATATACTCGCCCAAGGGAGGAGTTCCGGCTGTATTGACCAAGGATTCATGGAATGATGCTGCTTTGACCAAGGCATGGGCTCCCCCGCCGTATGACCCACAGCGCGCTCCCTACGTATACGCGGCAAGCAAGGTCGAGACCGAGAGAGCTCTATTCCGGTTTATAGCGGACAACAATATAGGGTTTACTGCTGCCACAGTCAACCCCTTCTTCGTTATCGGTCCGGTACTGCACAAGCGATATTTGGGGCAGAGCACAGCCGGCTGGATCCATAACACATTCAATGGCGAACCGGGCTTATTTGCCCGCATCCCCCCTGGTATGTGTATCCCCCAGCCACGTGCCAAATATGATCCAGGGCAACTGACGTCAAATTGATTGAAGGATGTCAGGTAAATGTAAAAGATGTCGCTGTTCTCCATATTGCGGCTGCCTTGGACCCTGAAGTCCAGAACGAACGACTCCTTGCTTGGGCTGAGCCCATCAACACCAACATAGTACTGGCTATCCTGCGTCGCCTCTATCCTGACCGAAACTTTATTGATGATATCCCAACTCAAGAACCTTGCCTAGCCACTATCGGAGATGAGAAGCGCATGTTAGAGCTGATGAAGAAATGGGGAGAACGAGAAAGCTGGACACCGCTCGAGCAGGGTGTGCGTGAAGGGGTGTACCTTGAGCCTTAGGTTCTGATGGAGAGGAAAAGATAGGAGATATCCTTTCATTCTGGATACTCTAGTATATTCTTATTTAGGATACAAATCAAATATCACCATGGTTAATGCATCCATAATAGTTGAAAATATTTCTTTGATTGTGGGCTTTTATAAACAGGACTACCTAAAATGCCAGCCTTGATTGCCAGATCACCCAACACGCAGCCCTTTTCTCCAGAACACAAGGTCCAAGTTGAACTAATTCTTGAGTTTCTGCTGTTCAAAGTATTCCTTAACCTCTTGTGCAAGACCATCGTCTGTTAAGAAGCGGTAACCGGTGACGGCCATGCCCTCAGTCGACAGAAGGCTGCGGTCAAACGAAGCAGGCAGGCCCGCCCCGTTCGCGAATCCCGCCGTATGTGGATACGCTCCGTTCTCAGACGGAATGCCGAACAATGCCTGCCAACTCGGGCACTCGTAGCTGACGTTTCCTTGGTCGGTCGACGCGGGGCTTGTTCGACCAATATTGCACTGCACCTTGTGGCCGAGCTCCTCCATCGCCTTCTGAAACGCCTTGCAGATCGGGACGCTAGTCTGGAGGTCTGCGTAGGCACCCAGTATTTCAATCTCGACCTCGCAGCCCGTCGCCTCGGCGGCTCCCCGGAAACACCGGAAAGCGCGCTCCTGCAGCGCCGTCGCCCGGGTCATGGTCGGTGCGCGAACCGAGAACTCGAGCACGGTCTTCTCAGGGATGATATTGGGACGCACACCACCCTCCAGGAAGATGCCATGGATCCGCTCGTCTGGCTTGATCTGCTGCCTCAATGCAGAGATGTTATTGTAACCTGCGACCGCGGCGTCCAAGGCGTTGATCCCTTCCCAGGGAGACAAGGCCGCGTGGGCAGGCTTGCCCCGGTACGTCACCTTGAAGCCCGAGATTGCTAGAGTTTTGTCGAAGGCGTCGCCCAGCACGTCGTCTGGGTAGACGCTCGAGGCGGTCGGGTGCATCATCAAGCACGCGTCCACGCCCTTGTACGCACCCTTGTCCACCAGCTGGATCTTGCCACCAATCGCTTCTTCGGCCGGCGTGCCCAGCAGCCGCACACGACCGGGCTTGCCGCTCGCCTTCAAAGCGTCTCCGACTGCTAAAAAGGCCCCTAGGGAAGTCGTCGCAATGAGGTTGTGGCCGCAGCCGTGGCCGATATCTGGAAGTGCATCATACTCTGCGTTGAATACCAGCACTCTCCCACCGGATCCGATCTCGGCTTCAAACGCAGTTTGGATGTCATACGCATGTGGAGTCACTTTGATGTTTGCGCTCTGAAGTGCATCCACGATTGTGTCGTGTGCAGTAAACTCTTTCAAAGCGAGCTCGGGATTTGAGTATATCTGGCCTCGAGATTAGCCAAATCGAGCCATGGAAACGCTTCAGTCCGAGCACCGGAGTCGAGATCATACCTTCTCGTTGACCTTCCAGAGCAGATCTCGGTGGTCGGCCAGGCTCTGGTGGATCACCCCCGAGCCTTCTTGGTCCATTTTGTCGGAGTGAAAGTCACCACGCTTGAAGCAGTCTAGTAGAGTCTTGATCCGCGCAATGGCCTTGCAGCTGATTTCTAACTAATGAAGCTTTCATGAGATTGCTAGATAATAGAGAGCGATGCGGTTACCTACGGCATTCGACTCCTCGCTGTACTGCCGCGCATCGCACTTGGCATCGCTAGATAAGGTATAGCGTCGGGGTATAGCTTCCCACCTGAGAGTGGATAAGGTAGGGAGGCTATGGAGTAGATGGTGTTCCTTATCATTCTGGAGTGGTTCGGTTGCTCCGCACTTGACTTGCCTAAGCGACCGCTAGTTGAGCAATTTACCAGGGCTTCAAAATGGGCATTTAGGGTAAACGCGCGAGGAGTTGTTGTGGTAGACCCGAGCGCTGCCGATCTTCAGTCTGTTAATTATCATAGCGTGAATGAAGCCTCGAGGTAGCCTATACGGAACTTGGGTAGGTTGTTAGCTGGGCCCGGAGAAAAGACTGACGCGGCCTAGGCCAACTATAGTAGAGGGCCTAGCGAATTTAGAGGATAGTCTGGTGACAAAAGTCCCCACGTATTAGGGACATTAGTAGCTGGGCAAGGGGGTGTTTCCACCATCGAAGCCCGGCCGGTCTAGCCGGTCTAAACCCGGGGTTGGATGAAGTTGGAAATAATTAAGCTATCTGCGAATTGGAGAAACCCAGGGTCCCCTGGACCCGGGGATGCGATAAGAGCTTATCCCTACCCACTGGACACTGTCCCAAGATTAGCACGAGTTGACGCTCCATCAGCCTCAACGCAAATTGAACCCAGCACGGCGGCTGCAGCAGTAGCGCAACCATTGTAGTGGTAATGCCCTTGATAGGATATCGAGATAACCTGAATGCCAGAGCTACTCGGCCGGGTTCACCGGATAACAATGCCTCCCCCACCGTACTCAACCGGATGTGGGCACGATATGGCTTGCTCCACTCGTCTCAAAATCCACTAGCTCAACACTTGATAGACGTCTAGAGCGATCTCGGGAGTTCGGCAGCTCGCAATTCCAGGCAAGCTTAGGGACAAGAAGTAAGACGAGCAATCCATCATATCTGGTTGAAATGAAACTTCATGCATTACTGCACTAGTTTGATAGCAAGTACAGGTTTCCCCCAGCACGAGGTTTTCAGAACTAAGGTAGAGACTAAGCTAGCCGATTATCTACACCAAGTCGGATCATGGCTTAGGAGTCAACGCGATCTTAGAGTTTGGTGCCTTGCGGCTTGGTCCCAGCACCTTGCTCCTCTATAGCAGGAACCCCCTCGCTGGTTCCAGGAATTCCATCGATCTTCTGCCCAAACATGCCATGGTCTTCAACCAAGTTCTGGTTGTCACTAGAGGACGGTCAGCTGAATATTCGAGTCTGGGGGTCTTCTTTCTGGTGGAAACATACTTGAGGGTTTGGTTGGGGATAAAGAAGCCGATAATGAAGCCGGGAATGATGATGACAATGGCTGCAATGAAGAAGTACCTGGCACAAGAGTTAGTCTATTTTCAATCTTTCAATCGATGAGTCACATCTAGGTCTCTTACGATGTAACAGTGTCGTACTAGAGTTTGGTTAGCGAAAGCCTCGACGAGGACGGTTCTAAGGGTCATAGACTTACGGCAGAAGCAATAGCAGCTCGCTGCGGCGTACCCCAGTCAGGCACACCGGTGGTGATGGAGTTGTACAAGTTCTCGATGAGTTCAGGCGTAGCGTTGTCGCCCAGGGCCTTGGTCAGCTCCTGTCGCATAGTTCCCGTATAGATGGCACCGCAGATGGCACTTCCGACGCTAGAACCTAGCATTCCGATGGTGACGATGAGGGCAGCCATCTGAGCCGTTTCCCTGTGAGGGACGTTAATGGTAGCGATGATGTATCCTCCAGACTGTACGATTCCGTCGCCAATGCCCTGGACGAACTGGACGACAAAAATCTCAGCCGCTGAGGGGTTCGATGTGCGCACGCGGAACATGACACCATAACCGATGAGCCGAATCACCAGGCCGCCAACAATGATCCACTTAAACCGGCGTGTCTTGTAGACCACAGCACCGAAGATCATGCCCGTCACAAAGGTCATAACCCCGTTGATGTAGCTCAGGTTGGTTGCTGCCACAATCGACATGTCCTTCGCAATGACAGCCCAGTTATAGAGGTATATGTGGCTGGCGGCCGCACTCATGTAATCCGTAAAGTAGAGAATGAAGCCCATGCAGATGGCCTTGTGCTTCAAATAGCGCATAGGGAGGAATGGGTGAGCCGCAAAGGTGTTCTCATAAAAGGGCAGCCCGATGAGCATCAAAGCACCGAGGGTCATGAGTGCAATGACCCAAGGAGTTCGGTAGCCGTCGTCCAGGTTACTTGCGAGCGAAAGCGGGATCAAGATGAAGGCACATCCGAACACGATTATCGAGATTCCCATCAGGTCCATGCTGGAGATGATCTCCATCACACTGGTTTTGGGTTTCTCAAGACCCTCGATCTCGATCTTGCTAGCGCGACGCTCGTAGACCAAGAGCAAGGTCGCAATCATGGCGGTTCCAAAGGGAAACATGATAGCAACCATGCCAATACCCCAGGCCCATCCGATACCGCCGGGAGAGACAACTGCGGAGATCAGGTAGGATACACACCACGGAAGGATGATGGCCGGGAACCACTGGAAGTTGACACCAAACCCACGAGCTCGCGTGCTCGTGAAATCGGAAATGATGATGGTGTTCAGTGAATTGAATGCGGTGGTGCCGACAATACGGATAATGGTGCCGGCCGCAAAGGCGTTGAAGCCCTGGGCCGAAGCGGCCACGGCCATGCCCACCAAGGCGAAGATGAGCGCCAGCGGGTACATGGGCCCACGACCCCAGACGTCGGACATCTTCGCCCAGACGGGCTTCAGGAGGGAAAATGTCAGGTTGCACGCCGTAGTCAAAGCGGCCTCGCGAGAGGTCATTTTAAAGTCCGAGATGGCATAGATGTAGTAGGTGCCAAACGTGTAGTTGTCCAGCTCGCTGCGGGGAGAGGTCAGTCTTGGCTCGAGCATGTCGTGTGCCGGTCGCGGGGTACATACTAGACGAGCATGAAAATACCAAGTCTGTGATCTTTGTCAGTTATACGAACCAAGTGCCGGGGGATGATTCTGCTCTTTCGAATGCGTACCCAACGAAAATCAACAGCTTGCCGTGCTTTCCCCAGACCTCCTGCATCAACTCGGAGCGCTTGGCACCCTCGGCGCCGACGTCCATCGTCACGATGGGCTGCTTCTGGTTCTCCTCATCGTAGGCGATGCTGCTTACTTCGGCCGCCGCCGAAATCTCATGGGCTTCGGAGGTCGGCCCTGTGTCCATTGCTGACGAGTTGGCCATGTCGAATTGGCTCTATGGCGGTTCGAAAGCAGTGCGTTGTCGTAACGAGCCTGGAGTTCCTGTGGGGTGGGACAGACCCGGCGATATAAGGATGGGATCGGCCGAAGAAGAGGGTAGCATCCGCCTGAGCTGTCGAGCTGGGGTCCAGCTCGGAACATGCGAACCGATAAGCTAGGTCACCCGTGAGCACACCACCAGCTTCCCCAGAGACGCTGTAAGCGATTTGTGCAGCTTTCCATTGGATGCAGATAGCAGTGATAAGCTCACCCTGGAAGAATGTGGCGGGTTTATTTACTGCTGTGTATTGGAATGGGGTTATTGTCGTTAGCAGCTGACTGGTCTCGTTCGCTATCTGTACCCTGGAGCTGGTTCGTCCTCGAAGCTATCTAGCATCGTGCGGGGGCTAACTTGGTCAATGGCTAGGGGTGAGGCACGGCGAGGCCTTCCCTACCACTAGTTAATTCTAGGCCCCTGTCTAGCGGGGTGCCGAAGTCCCAGCCCCAGCATTCACTTACACCAATGCTCTCCTGTCGCGCTAAATCTTAAACGGGGTTTGTCTCCGTACCCCTCCTCGCCAAGGCGGTTCCATCAGACCAGCACCTTTGCCAAGTAACTGGAAGGAGTTAGTGGGAGACCTTCTGGTTTCAACCATTCATGGGCGCTCGGCATTAGGGGCGGTAGCATCGGTTCGGGCGCAATGGACGGTTGCGCAATCCCCTAGGTTCCATGGGTTCCATAGCCACGCGCCGCTATCGGCCGCGTGGGTTAACACTGGCCATGTTTCTCTCTATCATAAGCGAACTAGAGCACAGTAGATCACGGATAGGGCAATCGTCTTGTTTTCATTCTTGTCCCGATTAGTTGTCCATACTTTGCGCGGCCATGGACTCTCGAAAGCTCATCGTCGGGGTGGATGTTGGCGGTATGGCGCCCTATTCCCCCTTTCGCGTAGATGCCTGTAGGCTGATTGGGTTTCCCAGGTACCAACACCGATGCGGTTCTCCTCAACCCTGCCAAGACGGGCCCGGATGCAGTCATCACGTCGTTCAAGGCCACGACGGGAACGGATGTGACGACCGGCATAGAAGAGGCAATCCAAACCCTTCTCAAGGACTCCAATGTTGCTCCCACAAACGTGGCGAGCCTCATGATAGGGACAACGGTAAGCAGTGCCTCTATTGTCTCTATTGCCTAGACTGACCAAGCAGCACTTTATCAATGCGGTCTTGGAAAGAGACGCGTCTAGGCTCGACCCCGTAGCTGTGATCCGACTAGCGGGCGAGAACTACATGAAGCATGCACCTCCGTTCATTGACTTCCCCCCCGCGTTGACGAATGGTAAGCCACACGGCTATGCTAGTTTTGAGCCAACCAGCTAATTATATCCAGTTATCAAGTCCCACTGGGCCCTTATCTCCGGGGGTGTCCAGATTGATGGGACAGAGATCGGCCCAGTCGTCGAGGCTCAGGTCCTCGAACAGGCCAACATCATCAAGGAGAAGGGGATTCGCAAAGTTGCCATTATCGGAATTTACTCGCCGTTCGATGAAAAATACCGCCAGGAATACCTCGTCCGCGATATTCTCAAGAAGTCCCTGGGCGAGGGCGTGGATATCGTGTGTTCTCGGGATGGTAAGCCGTAACTTGCATCGCCCTACATGCAAATCTGTGCTCACTAGGTTGTAGTCGCTGGAATCGGTATCCTGGCTCGAGAGAATGCGGCCATTCTCAATGCTTCCATTCTTCGCTTCGCTAAGCGCACCATTAATGGGTTCAAGAGAGCCATGAAACATCTCGACCTTCACTGCCCACTCTACCTTACGTCCAACTCGGGCCAGCTGCTGTCCTCCAAAGAGGCCATGTCGTACCCCATCCGGATTTTCTCCTCAGGTGCAACAAACTCCATCCGGGGAGCTGCATTTCTCTCATCCGGAGGCAAAACGAGCGAGAGCAAATACGTGGTAGACATCGGAGGTACAACCACAGACATCGGCTGCCTTCTTCCTAGCGGGTTCCCCCGTCTTGCCGGCGCCTCTACGGAAGTTGGTGGTGTCAAAGTCAACTTTGCGATGCCCCAGGTCGAAAGCATCGCACTCGGTGGTGGTTCTATTGTCGAGGAGCTCCAAGGAGAAAGCAATGGCGCCGTTTCCATCGGACCTGGGAGTGTTGGTCAAGCTCTGAGACAGAAGGCTAAATGCTTCGGTGGCGACACTCTTACGTCGACTGACATTATCGTGGCCGCCGGCGGAGCGAAGATAGGTACTGCTGTTCCAGAAGTCTCAGCGGCCACGATCGCAGCGGCCAAGGAAAAGATGAAGCATATGATCGAAGATCAAGTCGACAGAATGAAAACATCACCAGAGCCATGCCACTTACTTCTAGTTGGTGGCGGTGCGTTCCTCTGCCCTTCTGAGCTAGAGGGCGTTGCGTCGATCGAGGTCCCTCTGCATGCCGGTGTTGCCAACGCCGTAGGCGCCGCCGTGGCCGAGATTGGTGACGAGTCCGAGCTCATTGTCGACAGCAGCCAGAAGGACGCTATGCTCGCGGAGGTAAAGGCCAAGGTCATCGCCCAGGCCATCTCTCGGGGCGCAAAGGAAGGCGAGCTACGCATCCTCGAGGAGGATGTCGCCGGCGTCCCCTATGTGGATGGGAAGTTCAAAATCACCGTGTCAGTGTCTGGTCCGGTGGACTATGAGAGGTTCTTGAACGACGCCGAAGCCGACACCGTTGAAGAATCTTCCACGGACGAGTCTTACCACGAAACAAAAGACTTGAAGAAGAGCGAGAGTGACGGCGACTCGACCGAAGCGGCGGTCGACCACACCACTTACAAGCCATACATTGACAGCGACCGGGCCTGGCACCTCTCAGAGACTGATGCAGACTACATTGCCATTGGCTGCTATATTCTCGGCTGTGCCGGTGGTGGCACACCTTACGGCGTCTACCTCCAGGTCCGCGAGCTTCTTCGCGAAGGCGGTAAAATCAAGATCGTCGATATTGAAGATCTCCCAGAAAATACGGAGTGCAACCCGCTTGCCGCCATGGGAAGCCCCATTATTGCTGTCGAAAGGATTGGCGGCGATCTCATACTCCACGCCATGAAAAACATGGAGAAACATCTCAACGTCAAGTTCACATCGACAATGGCTGCAGAGATCGGAGGCGCGAATGGAATGCAACCTCTGCTTATGTCTTCCTCGCGCTATTTCGATATACCCTGCGTGGATGCTGACCTGATGGGTAAGACCTATACTTAAAGTCCTGGTTTGGCTCGTGGTATATTGGTGACTGACGTTTAAACGGGTAGGCCGAGCCTTCCCATCCTTTGAGATGAGTTCCCTGTTCATTAGCACTACCGATATCAATTATTTGCTCCCTGCCTCCCTGTCGAGCGGAGATGGAACCGACATGGTCTTGACGTCGGCGAAGAACCCCTTGGCTGTCGATCAAGTTCTCCGAGCAGCATGCATAACTATGGGGTAAAGAAATTCCTTAGCTACTCAACCCTGACGCTAGACTTTTGCTAATATGGGTGGCGTAGACTCGCAGCGGGTATTTCCGCTAAGCCAATCTCCAAATCCGAGCTTCAACAGTGGTCTGTACACAAATCCATGTCGCTTTCGTGGAGGCTGGGCCGGGCGGTCCTTCGCGCACGAGCTGCAAGCACCATCTCGACTTTGCACCACGATATCATCACTGAATTCGGCGGGCCGCAGAGCGCGAAGAAAGTCTTCGAGGGCAAGATCGTCGGTATCGGCCAAACAATCCACAAGGGTCGCAGCCATGGCAATCTTGTTATCGAGAAACTGAAGGACTACGAGAAAGACCAAGTCGGCGGAGGCGAAAGCGACGATGGACCGGTGAAGATTTCGATTCCGTTCATGAATGAAAATCTTATTCTAGAAGCCACATATGCGTCCGGGGAGACGAAGGTAGGGTACCTTCTGACACGACAAGTGTTTCCCTGCCGCCCAACTCGTGATAACTAACGTACCTTCTTCCATTAGGTCCTTGCAACCGTGCCGGATCTCATTATGGTGCTAGATAAGCTGACGGGCGAGGCACTCGGCTGTCCAGAATACCGCTATGGCCTTAAAGTCATGGTGATTGTTGCGTCTGCCTATCCCCTTTGGACGACCGAGCGGGGACTAGAGATTGTTGGGCCGAAGGCGTTCGGATTCGACATGGATTACACCCCTTGCGGAACATACACTAAGGTTACCAGTGTGATTGACGAATACGGGCCCCCAAGAAAAGCAGAGGACTGAAGACATATACCATTAAATATATATACGAGTAAAGCATACTTGCATAGGATGTTTGTTGCTTAGAATTTGGCAATTACATTTTACTAGAAGCCCTGTCTACTTACTCTTGGGAATTTGTGCATACTCCTTGAAAACAACGGCAAGCCGTACAGAGTGCCATGGCACTGTGCAGAGCGAAAGTGGCTCAGGTTGAACTCCGCCTCCTTAAGGAGTTTGCGGTTCGTCGCTTAAACTTCAATTTTTGGTAGCTAGTTCAGGGGCGTGGGAAGGAGGCTTATGTGTGAGAGCACGCTACTCAGTATATTCCTTGAACGGGGACTGGTCAAGGCAAACACCGCCCAATACTCTTAAGTATGTCGCATATTTGTCCTCATATAGCAGTTCTAATGCGAGCGGCTTATTCGAAAAAGTAATGCCAAGTATTTGAGACCCCAATTCGGGAAAGTTGCACTGACCGGTTAATCGCGGCGGTCTTACGAGAGGATAGCGTTCATGCTAATCGAGCGATGACTATAACCCACACTCTCCATTCAGTATCGTATACGGGGATTACGCTTGGTAGAAGAGAGTCTTCGACCAATGTTAGCTTGCCACCCTAGGAGTATAAGCACCCTTGACAATTAATATTGTAGAGATGATGTAAGAGACCCAGGGAGGATAGTCCCATCCCCTGAAGAAGTCCAGCTAGAGAAGTTAGATGAACGAGACGCCAGGAATACTTCCAGGGGCAGATGCATACACGGAGTCTAGATGCATGCAATAGCAACTATTGAATATGATTGCATTAATGGGGCTGTGGCTAACCTGTTCTTCGAATTCATACGGGAAACTAGTTGTTGGAATGCGAAGAGGTGGCCTATAAAAGGTACGGCAAGTCGCCATTAGCACGCTGCTGAGACCTTCTCCAAAGCTCTCGCTATCGAATACCACAACGCACAACTACCTTTGCCTTGATCTACTTGTACCAACAGGGAAATGCTCAACCTTTTGCTCTTCGACATCATAGCTGTTGGCATTGCCTTCAGCCGCCTCGCAGAGGCGACGCCGCTCACCGAGCCTGACCGACGGACCGCAGAGGCTATGACTGATATACCTCAGCTTCCCTACTACTTATATCCCACCGTCGTATCCCAGTACAATACCAATACCGGGGCCGTTACCTACAACACTGGACGCGGCAAGATCTACAAGACGCCGGCGGACCCGAACGCGATTACCACTCTAATAACCTATGAGCTTCCAGAGTGGCTGTCGGATCTGAACTGCACAAATCGCTTTGCGCTCAACAGTGCAAGCAATACTATCGTTGCGGGCACTCGGCAGATTGATCTCTTCCGCAGCCTGAATGCTCCGTCGCCTGGAGAGCAGTACAATGGCCGTGACGTATGTGACCCCTGACCGACTCGCCCGTTGTATCATTCACGTTAGTGGATAAGACTCGCCTGAGCCCCTGGCATCCTGCAATTCTCCGTTCGTATCTACCAGACCGTTCGACCGGCTGCTAATCCAAGTATTTGTAGTGGAATTTTGGACGGTGGCAACTATCCAGCAGCAGCCCGGCCGGTGAAGCATCAGTGTTATATACGACAAAGGGAGAGTGGCTACCATGCCCTCCAGGCGGCCTTGTGCTTGGCGTCGAGCTGGTCGGAGTGGGTGATCAGGATGACATTGAGTGGGACGAGAAGGCCGGGGTGAATGGGCCTTACGTCGTCATTGATCGCCTGACATGACGGCTGTGACCCCACCAGAGAGAAGCAGGAGGCGGAACACATCTCGTTATGATAATCTGCGCGCTGCATTGAACTAGGACGTGTGTTTTGTTTCGTTGGCATCATTGTATGCCACTTTTATGTCTCTTTGTCTATTCTGCATCACTATTTATATTTGTGATCAAGTCAATTTCGCAATATGCTTCAATTAAGATGTGCTTCAGAGGTATTTGATCTGATAGTTATTGCAGGTGTACTTTCCCGCTCCCCCACAATGGGGCCTTAGTTATGAGCTTGTCACAACTCTCTATAACCTAATACTGTTTGTGGATTGACCTTGGCTGACTAGCCCTCCTCCGCCATCTCAATTTTTGTATCCGTAATGGTTCGGCGCTGGAAGCTCTGCGGCGTTGTACTCTGTGCCTAGCTCTGCAACATTTGCTTGTGTGCTCAACTCTGTATGGTACGTATGATTCGGCGAAGTTGTTGCTTTTGGTGCCTCCATGTTAGGGTCATAGTAATTGGGTTGTTCTCCGTACGCGGGTTCCGGCGCTACGGGCGGCTGCTGAGCCCTGCGACGAGACCGGCGGAATAGGTAAACCGCTACAGATACCAGAAGGATGGCGGCAATGCCAGATCCCACACCGATGCCAGCTGCAGCTCCGGTTGACAAGCCAGACGAAGGCTCGGCCGAAGCTGAGGAGCTCGAGGTTGGCGCAGAGCTCGATGTCGCCGACTGTGATAGGCTCGCGACTGTGCTGCTAGCCTGTGAAGTCTGCGAAGCACGCGTGGATGTTGAAGACGAGGTGGCGCCCTGGGACGTATACAAGAAACCGCCCGACGGTACGATAAACAGCGATGCAAGATTCGATGCCGCTGGTGCTTGAAAGTCCTGGTTCGCAGAGGTGATGTTGTTGCAATGCGCGCCCGTTGTGTCGACATCGATGGCACAGCAGGACCAAAGATTTGTGTGTACTCCGTAGACGACGTCAGTAGGATCGACGCTTGCTGAAAACTATCAATATTTGGCTGCACAGCTAAGGTGTTTAACACGAAACACTTACCGCACCACTCCTTGCAGATGGGGTCCTTGTATGTCGGATCGGTGCAAGCAGCTACTCGGTAGCCGCTGAGCCCGGCTGATGTTGGGGCAAATTGGCAGATTCCATCTTCGAGGCACGTCTCGCCCGGGAAGCAGCACGAGACGACGGGGTTCGTGCTATTGACAGGCCCGCACGGGCTGAGATGCAGAACGTCTATGGAGTTCTGTGGGTTGGGATCCCCGCGGGACTTCCAATAGCACGGGTTGTTCAAGTTTACAGAGGACATTGGGTCAAAAAAATTGGCGTTGCGCGTGTATTGTGGCCTCGATAAGGTTTCGTTACCCGTTATTAGTCCATCTGTTGGCGGATCAATGCTCCAGGCGGGACCGGTGGTGGATTGCGGATGTGTGCCCAGAGGTCGAGAGAACTGCGAGCGCACGACCAAGCTTTCCCTTCCCCTTGCATCATTCAGCCCAGCCTCGTTTTGAGCTCCCGAAATTGCATCTGTACTTTTTCCGAGCTAAGACATATGTCTTGGTGATCTGATTGGCTGCCTGACACCCCCGGCAAGAAAGTTGCCGCCTGCTTCTACAAGGATGTCTTACTGCCAACAGTTCTCTTAGCTTTCTACGGGCACTCTAGAGGCATTGACTAGAATATTCACGACGCAGAAGAGGGAATCATGTCTTCTATGACAAAATATGTTTTTACTCATGGGCGAAAAGCGGTAGGGCCGTTACATCGAGCGCCATATCGAAGAAATTGCCTGGAGGCAGTGTGACGTCAGTGGCCCTTGTAATCCTCGTCAAGTTTAGACGCGAGTGTCTGGCTCGTCAGCCGCAATATAGCAAGATGGGAAAGGATCCGGCACTTGATTGTTGTATGCAGCGGATACATCAGGCAGGCATCACTCTTCAATCTAATAAGCAGCGACCCAATTCCACCAGGAAATGCATTTGACGGAACTGAGTATCTCGCTGTCCTCCCTTGGGAGTGAGAGATCGCGCCATTAAAGCCCAGACCAGCACCAACACAGTCGGCATTTCTACGATATAAAACTTAACAGGGTGTCAAGAATTTGTTGGAGGAAGAACTGACAAACAGAAGGAACATTGATGGCGCAAGGTATCTATGGACTAGATCACGTCGTCATAATCGGCAGGAATGTTTGCTGTGCCTCTGTCAGAACTTATGGTCTTCCACTGGACCCGGATGACGTGAGGGTGGCATACCGCATGCATTAGCACCGAGGTTCTGTGACAGGCTGTAGTCACCATAGTTATCCTCTCGGCGGATCTTAACGCTGGTGGCTTGTCGTGGCTCCAGCGCGGCGCTGCCTTGAAGAATGGGGATAACCCCCACAAAAGCAGAATCCGTAGCGAGCAAGACGAGAAGCATCATGGCCGATCCGTATCCTCACACGTGTGAAGCCAGAATATCAACGGCGGGACGATCAAACCACTTACATGTCCCATCTAGCTGTGATATTGGTCTAGTACCAGATGAAAAGCATGTTAGCTTTCACTTATTTTCTGCCGAGAATGCACTCGCTAGTAGCGACGGAGTAGGTGACCAACAACTAGATCCCTCCATGGGTCCCTCTCATCTCCACCCCCACGCCTCCAGCGCTCGTAGCCCCGCTAGCACCTGATAACCCCCGTAGCCCCTCTGGGTGACATATATCCGCCGCAGTTGTGGAACTTGCAGCCTACCGATTTACCCGTTGCCTAGTTGTCAACTGATGATGTTGGTAATGGGACAGGAGCTATTTGTGGATAAGCCCTTTTTTTTGCGAACACTCGGGCCATTTAATATCCTTCGTGCACTTTTAGACATTCCTCTCAGCACAGAACTGGGGGAATAGGCTCAGAGGGTGGAGCTTTGCACGGAAATGTATATTGGGGCGACCATAACCACTTCTACATGGATATAATTCGACCAAGACGTTTTCTAGCCTCATAGGACCGCCTCTGACCTCTCACCCCCTCTCTCCTACGGAGTGTAGGGGAGAATGGTGATCACGGGAGTCTGCCAGATGTCCCAGTTGTCGGAATGCTCAGGGTCGCTGAAGGGGATCTGGGCAGCAAACCTCATGCTATATTGCTTCATTAGCTAGTAAAATGGGGGTAGGGCGGCGAGTAAACTTACGTGTAGTTGCCGGGGGCAATGTAGGTTCCATTAGCCAGCTTGCCGAACCACCAGAAACCCTGCGAATAATAGTTCCACGTGCTCGTCCGGGTGAGGTCGGTTAGTGGGAAGGGGATGGTCGTCTCCTTGTCCATGGTGGTATTGTCAAAGGCCCAATATGAGTCGGAGTTGATCCAGTACGTCGCCGCACCGATGTAGCCGCCCTCACCCACCACAGGAGGATATTTCCAGTTCTTCTCCTGCCAGCCGGACTCGTAGATATCCCACCGCAGCTGCTTAGTACCCCACTTGAAGTCCGCGTAGACCTTGGGGAAGCTCTGCCCGTACCAGGACAGATCGAAATTGTAGGTATGGTACTGGTCAATATCCTGCCGGCCGGCACCGGACACCTGATAGGGGGTCGTGTCGGAAAAGAGGTTACGCCGCAGAGAAGTCTTGAGGTCGAAAGCGGCGCCTAGATATGGTACGCTCAGCTCCTCCCCGTTACTTCCCGAGATGAGCACCTTGCCGCTGTAGAACGGCAGGCCTGCAGGATCTGCGCCCTGCGGCTGGTTGAAGTTGATCTGCGCCTTCTTGGTTTGACCGGGCTGGACAGTGAAGGTGCCCTGCGGAAAGCTCACTGACGGGACAATGCTGATGGGCGAGAGCTCTAGGCCATAGGCGATGTAGGATGGGATGACGCTCTGCGCGTTGAAACCTCCTGCCGGCTGGAGCGCGAAGGTATACGTCACCGGCTTGTTTCCGTTGTTGGTGATGTCTACGCTGTGGTAGCGGCTGAAGTGGGCTGTATCATTGAGGGCGAACCTCTCGAACGAGAGCGAGGTCTCGTAGTTGAGGACCTTCGTCGCGTTGATAAGTCCGGTCCCGACCTGTGGGACAGGAGCCCAGAATCCATAGTCGACGGGGAGGCCCGTGGGCTGCTGGACCTGCCAGGGAACGGCGGCACCGCTCGACACGATGCGAGCGGCGGCCTTCTTGGCAAAGTCGGGGCCATTGACTGAGCGACCACCGTACTTGCTCACGTACAAGGCAGCGATACCGGCCACATACGGGCAGGCCATCGATGTACCCGAGAGGATAGCATACGAGTTGTCGAGATAAGTGCTGTAGATGCTGCGCCCGGGAGCCGCGACATCCGGCTTGATCTCCAGGTCGTACGTGCCACCCCAGCTGGTATACTCGGACGGGACGCCGCCGGCAGAGTTGTAGACACCGACCGCCCAGTTGCTGTCCTCGGGAATGCCGAAGTTCGCAGTTACGTTGGCGCCTGCCTTCACGGCTGCAATGATGGCCGCGCCCGACTTCGCCTCGATCATGGCGACGGGGATGTTGAAGTCGACAGACCCGGGGTTGACAATCGGAGACTCGTTGTCGTAGAACAGGATACGCTCCGCGCCGAACTTGGCAGCGTTAGCCTGCTTGACGGAGAAATTGCACCCGCCGCGGCGAATCAGAGCGATCGCGCCGGCCAGGTTGGGCGTCGTGCTCGGCAGATCTGTGCACGCCTGGGCGGTGTCGGTGGTATCGAACGACACCGGGATGACCTGCAGGTCTACCGGAAGGTCCCAGATTCCCCAATTCACGTCGGGCTCATAGCCCAGGTACGAGACGTTGCTGACACCGTCAACGGTGAAGGTGGCCTTGAACGGAGGAGCAGCGAGCACGCTGGCATCTGTGGACGCGACGGCGATCACGTTCTTACCCGACGACCCGGAGCTGGCGAAGAACGGGCCATCATCGCCGGAGTTTCCAGCAGAGATGGTAACGATCACGCCCTGGTCCACCAGGCGGGAGGCAACGGTCGCCCAGGCACCGTCGGACCACCCGCTAGGGCCGCCAATGCTGCTAGTGATGATATCGGCCTGTTCCATAGTTAGATATCCGACTGCTAAACTTCGTGGATAATCCTTACCCCGGCGTCGTACGCCCGAATGAAGGCCTCGATCAGGGTGTCTTCATCGGTGCTGTCGATCTGTACTCTTTTCGTAAGTATGCGGTACCGACACGCGAATAGGTCTACTTACGTCGCTGAAGACCTTGAAGGACAGAAGAGTTGCCTCAGGGGCCACTCCGGTGAACCTGTGCGACTGAGGTAAGTAGAAATCCTGCTCATGTATGGGAAAGCTCTCCTTACCAGTCCGACTTGCCAGCAATGATGCCCGCCACGTGCGTACCGTGACCAAGGTAGTCCAGAGGGTCCTCGTCAGGGACTTTAGGGCCCTGCGGCCAGGCTAGATAGAATTAGTTAAAAAGCAGCGTGAGATCCATCTACAAAGAGACTCACACTGATCGCCGACAAGATCGTAGCCCCCGGCAATCTTGAAGCCCGGACCAATACCGCCACCCAGCTAGATACTCGTGTCAACATGCGACGTGAGCGAGATATAGAGTCCTACAAACTTACAGCAGGGTGGGAATAGGTAATGCCGGTGTCAACAATGCCGACGATGGCTCCCTTTCCGTAGATTCCGGCCTCGTGGAGCTTGTCCACTCCGGTGAACCTATGAACGGAGTAGTTACCCGACGCGGCATCGTCGCTAAAAGTCTGCGAAGCCTGAGAC
Organism: Thozetella sp. PMI_491; assembly: GCA_021432635.1. Taxonomy (NCBI): domain Eukaryota; kingdom Fungi; phylum Ascomycota; class Sordariomycetes; order Chaetosphaeriales; family Chaetosphaeriaceae; genus Thozetella; species Thozetella sp. PMI_491. The sequence goes on from MU270033.1 coordinate 35,121, forward strand.
GGAGGCAGCTTGAACTTGGCAACGGGCCAAGCCTGGTGGACCTCGCCCAAGCCTTGGAGAGAGTCGGCGTTCTGCTCGTCGGACTCAAGACTGAATCCAGTGAAGACGTCGCTGTTGAACGTCTTCAGCACAGTAATGCCTGAAGCCTCGAGCTTGGCCGCGAGAGCATCGAGGTTGGTCCCCTGACGCGGTTAGACGGGCTGCAGACGGTGAGAGAATGCAGCGGAGCTTACCTGAGTGGCCTCGACGATGAACTTTTTGGGCGCAAGCACCGTCTCGTCTGCGGTATCGGGGTTCTTGAGCGTAGGGTCGCGGCGCGTTAGCGCTGCCGCACCCGCGATGGGGAGGGCGAGGGCGAGGTTTGACAAGCGCATCTCGAGGGCCTGCACGACAAACTATCTCCTGCGAGCGAGCGGTGCTATCCAAGCTGGAAGGCTGGGTTGACGTGGGAGCATGGCCAAAACATTCGTCATATATAGGGCGTTTGAGTGAAGCCTATGCCAAGCCAGTTCTAAGCCGCCGAATACTACCTACTCATTCCAGATTCAGGCCTGCTAAGTCGAGAATGGTCCTCCTGATACCTTCCATTGTCAGCATCCCGGTCCTTATTCTATGCAGCCTAACTATTGCGTCTTGTCCAGATTGATCGGGCGAGCAACTGCATGAACGATGTTACTGCCCTTCTCGAAATAGAGTAGCGTGCATCGCGACGGGTTGCATGCGCCTAGAAACTAGTCCCTAAATATGCCCGAGCGGTGGTGACCCTGCGGCTGCGCCGGAACCTGCCAGGCACGTCGTAAATAATATCTCCATAGGTACGAGGCAGTTCCTGTTGCCCTAGAAATCGATGTAGATCGCAAAACCTCCGCAGGTTCCGGCGTAGATGAAGCAGCTCTGCCTGCCTTTTGATGTGCGTACCTGGATAAGGGAGTTAACTCATTGAGTCATGACCAGTGGCACCCCTCCCGCTAGAATCTTGGCCAACGGCTGACATATCTGGGCGCGAAGGAATGTAGCTCTAATTCACACGGGCCACCTCCTGACTTCCGCCGCAGGGGAACGAAAGGTGCGCGACCGGGGATTTTTACTCGCCAGATCGGTAAAGGCTTACCAGGCCCTGGGGTAGGCCCACGCGGGTGGTGAGCATCTAATTATCACGAGCTGGGGGGCGTTAGAGGGGTTACGTGCTGCGTACCATGGCCTGCGTGACGCGGGTTGAATATTCGCTACCCCCTGTCGCCAAGAGAAACAGCCCGAACTGGGCAGCTCCTCAGGCCGCCTCATTCAACCTCCTTCCGCAATCCGGCTAGAAGTTCTTCACCGCACGGTCTAGCAATCTTTATCGGTGCCAAGCATCCCGAAGGCGTTGGTGTCCTGCAGTGCGCGGCTTGTTGGTTCGACCGATATCGCCAGCATGTTCGATCAACACCGCAATACGATGCTCTGGCTATCAGGTGCTCGATCGGCTCATCGGCCCGAAGCGTGGGTAAGGTGCGGTGCTCGTCATCGGAAGCCGGGTAGTGCTGCGCGGTCGGTACATAGTATTGTTGGTGTAACCATTTTTGGGACATCGATTCTATCAGCGACGGCCAAACTTGGAAATTATACCCAAGGTGGCCGAGCTTGTTGTGGTTATCTATCGTATTCCTTTGGAGACAACCTAAGGCACGCTAGAATCCGGGTCCATTTCTGCATCGACAAACTGGTCGCCTTCCTCAGTCTCAGACTCTTGCGCCTCCTCCAACTCTACCTTTTCCCCATATTGCACTGCCATCAACTCTGACTTCTCTCCTTCCTCGCCCCTGCCCACTCTAGCCGCTTCCTTCCACCACTCGGGCTCTGTCTTGAAAATCCGGCCAATGGACTCTTCCAAGAGCCGCCTGACTAACTGCCGGTTTTCTCTATCACTGTCAGCAGTGGCTTGGATTAGATCTGCCTCAGCTTTATCTAGCGCCTCGCGTTGTCGTTGAATTTCCTGCAGCTTAGCGGTGGCATCATGTTCAAGCACGTTTTTGTTCATCTCCATTGCCTTTATTCTGCTGCTGACCTCGCCGCATGTCGCCTCGAGCTGAGTATAGCGAACATCGTCTTGGAGATACTGTGTGAGCCGTAGAGCAAATTCGAGGAGCTCGCACACGCCTCTAGCCGTCGTTGGCAGTCGGTGGACAGCGGTGTGTCTCAAGCGTGACACTTTCCTGAGGACTTCTTTTCCCTCATGCGTGCGGAACTCTGTCATTTTACTCTCAGTGAAGACATTGGTCCATTGCGTCAGCTCGACTGCTGCTGCGCAATCCCACTTTTGACGCTCCAAAACGGCAGGCATGTTTTTGGTGGCGAACTCGAAGCAGCACTCTTCCAAGACTCGTTGCGTCTTCGTGAGGATAGAGTGCTGAGTCCCGTAAAAGAAATAGGAGGGATACAGCGAAGGAAGCTTGTCGTTGATGATACGGCCTTGGTTTGTATCTGTTGACATATGGTAAGAATAGATCTTGTGTCTAAGCTCCATAGTAACCTTAAGTGACTTACTAGTCTCCGTTTGCGGTTCGCAAACTTTAGCTGCAGCCTCTCTCGGCGGTAGAGGCTCGTTCAGCTCGAGAGACCTGGAAACCTCCACCTCAGCCCAGTCAAATCCCGCTTCCTCCATCGCCTCTATCTCATGAAGGATAGTGGCGGCCGAGGTTTTTGCCGCGTCCTCGAAATCTTGTCGCTGAAGATCTCTCGCAGGAGACGATTCGAACAAACTGGGAAACATAACTTTTGCGTAATCCTCCGATTCAAATATTCTGCCTGCAAGGAGTTGCCGTAGCGAAGCAATTACCCTTTTCTCCCCAATGTCTTCTAGTAGCGGGCTCAACGCGCCTCGACTCCTGGCGACCAGCTGCTTCACTTTCGACCCCTTCCTCAGGAACGCGTGCTGACCGCTAAAGATTGGGCGGCAGCAAAGATACACGCGACTGAGAGCAACTGATTCTTCCATCGTTAAATGACGATTTAATGCCTGTTCGCTCTACTGCCTTCCGAAATAGATGATCATAGAGCTATATCGCTACAGGCGGTAACCGGCGGGTGAGATGTCCTCTTAAATAGGTAGAAACGGTCAAGAGCCGTTGCTTCCGTTGTCTCATTGCGGGACAACTCGTGGGCGGGGGGTCTAAGACATGCACAACATCAGGTGTCTTGATAGCCAACCAGCGGCAAATCAGATCCGATTGATAACTGATCTGGCAAATGGAGTGTCTAGCATTTACATATCCCATTTTACCTTGCATCACTCGGATGGTAGGCCTCCTGCATACCCCTGGCAGGTGGAGAGGGTGCGAAATGCATTGAGGTTGGTGAGGGACCTCTCAAGAGCTAAAATCCAGCCACTTTTTGTTTGTTAACGTGAGAATTGAACAGTAACTGTTTTCACATTTACTATCATAAGCCAAAAGAAAAGTCATTGGTCCAAATACCGTAAGCTTACACGGCCAGCAGAGAGCCGAAAGGGTCAACACCAACCCAAAAATTCTGTTTACTGGCTCACAGGCCCTCATATCTGCCTAGCCTCCGTCTCGTAGCAAGTTAACAAAGATACAGGGAGTGGATTGTACAGTGCTGGTTAGATCAAGGCCTGCTTCTCGTGTACGAACCATGTTCACTTTGTGTTATATGCGATTGAACTTTGAGCCTCCTGTTGTGCAAGTTGAAACCGGTAGAATGATCTCATTTTGTCCCCGTTCCGTGGCGGGAAACTGTGCTCATTATGACTTGGAATCGGACTAGCTGACGTGGAGTATTTACAAATTCCTTTCAACTTTTGGGATGGAAGGCTTTTGTGGATGGGGCTACCCACTTTCTAGTGAGGCTCATACTCGGGGCCAGTATAGTGACATGGGTTGACTCTAATCCTCACATCATGCTGCTGCGCGAAAGTGCAGTCCTTTGTGGAAATCAGCGAAAGGAAACAGCGGAAGGGCAAACAAAAAAAGAACTGGGGGCTTTGTGGCGCCTGTGTGTCTGGAGGGAGAGCAGTGTGCTTGCCTTGGCGCGCGGAATAGCTAGGGCGCGTGTCGCTTTGCTACGAAATTTTCTGCCCTTTCGGCAGAAGCACATCTTACCCTCGGCTCAGATTCTAGAATAAGCAAGTATACCTTCTGCGAATCAACGCTCGAAATCCGGTCCTCCGGGACGCTATCTACCGCGCTTCCTGAGTCCAGGTGAACAGTAGCGTGTAGGGAGCTCGTGACGCGGTAGGGTCCATGTCGATTAGTTTGCTGCAACAAAGCAAGTTCCTTGGGTAACAATGCTTCTGATTCTCAGTGCCCAGTCCAGTCGTTCTTGGCAAGATGGGCCACGCTTACTACGTAGTACCCAGCGATCGGCCTGGATCGACTGGTGGAGATGGGGGATCCCGCGGTTGCAGCCATTATTCTCCAGCATTGCCTCGTCATATGGGGGACCCCTGCACGAGGGAGGCCCATGTGCGAAACAAGACCGGTGCTCTTACTCAAGACTTTGATGCTGGTTGGTCGGTGAGCAAAAGGCGTAGTCTTCACCGCTAGGGCCTACCTAACATTGAACCTCGATGGGCTCCAAGAGGTTGGGCGGCAAGCGCTCGGAGACGCTGGGTCTCCAGCGCGAGCTAAAAAAAATTAAAACCGGCTGCTCCACGCGACCCAGTGTTATTGTTCAGCTCCGACCCCAACACAAGGGTCCATCGTGCAACCGTGGATCGCATGTAACCTTCTCTCGGTAAGCGGGGAGAGGAACGCGTCTGGGCAGGGTGAGACGATGCTCCCGTGACGTTTGTGTGTAGAAAACCACGGTATTCTCGCCTAGTATACGGATAACTAACTTTGTCTTATTTTGTGTTTTCCTTTCCATTCACTGCCTGCGCGAATTTTCTTTTCTAGTTATGCTAGCAGGCCAGTTCGCCAGACCGCTGCCTATTGAGTTTTGCGAATCGGGCTGGCGTGGGCGTTAGCTTGGCCTGGAGCACTTGCAATTATTCTTACGAGGTGGGGCCTGAGCTCGGAGAAATCAGGGAGGCGATTCATTCCTTCGTCCTTCCGCCGTGCTAAAGGCGCAAGCGCGATCTGATAGGGGAAGCTACTGGGAGCCACCAAGGCGCTACCATCAGATAAGATCATCTGATAAAAATTTTCTTTTTACCAGCCGGCTGGATCGCGTCGCTGGACCCCTCTCCCCCATCCATGCTCCACGCTGGGGGTACCGCTACCTTGGCTCGGACTCGCCGGTAGGAACGCCGAACTCGGTCCCTCTCCTGATCCCTAGGTTCGTTCGTTGGTTATTTAACAGGGCGGCAAGCTCTCTGAAATCTCCTGTCTTGCTTCACCAAAGCTCCCACCCGCACGCATCGTAACTGCAGGACGGTTGCTCTCTTCTGCTTGCTCTCGCCGTTCTTACAAAAGAAAACCATGTCGGAGCCCATCGAACCCACTGCGGCTCTCGACAAGGAGCGCGGCGATGGCTTTGTCAACTCTCCAGAGCCCCCTGTAAAGGTCGAGAAGTCAGCTGGCGTGCAGCGCATCGAGGCCATCACCTCGGTTATGACGCGCACCGACCGCATCTTCATCTTCTTTGGCGTCTTCCTGATCGCCTACGTCTACGGCCTGGACGGCACCCTGCGGTACAGCTACCAGCCTTATGCGACGTCGTCCTTCTCGAGCCACTCGCTGCTGGCCACCATCAACGTCCTCCGCGCCGTCATCGCCGCTGCCGCCCAGCCGACCTCCGCCAAGATCGCCGACGTATTCGGCCGCCTTGAGCTGGTGTGCCTCTCGGTCTTCTTCTACGTAATCGGCACCATCGTCGAGGCTGTGGCGACCAATGTCGAGACGTTTGCCGGCGGTGCCGTCATCTACCAGGTCGGCTACACCATGGTCATGCTGCTGGTCGAGGTCATCATCGCCGACATTACATCGACGCGCGCTAGGCTGCTGTTCAGCTATATTCCCGCGTTGCCGTTCATCATCAACACCTGGGTCAGCGGCAACATCTCGGACGCGGTCCTCACCACCACCACCTGGAAATGGGGCATCGGCATGTGGGCTATCATCTACCCCGTGTGCGCGCTGCCGCTCATCATCAGCCTCTGGGTGGTAGGCCGCCGAGCCCGCAAGCAGGGAGTTCTTGATCCGTACCTGTCGGACCAGCAGATGGCGGGTGGCTACAAGAGCTTCCTCATCGACCTATTCTGGCGTCTAGATGTGATCGGCATCATCCTCGTCATCGCCATGTTTGCCCTCGTTCTCGTCCCGTTGACAGTCGCCGGTGGCTTCCACGACCAGTGGGCGAATGCCCACGTCATCGCACCCCTAGTCGTCGGCATCCTGTGCATCCCGGCCTTTATCCTGTGGGAGCTGAGGGCACCTCACCCCCTCGCACCATTCTCGCTCATGAAGGACCGCGCTGTATGGGGCCCGCTCGGCATCGCCGTCTTGCTCAACTTTGCCTGGTACATGCAGGGCGACTACCTCTTCACCGTTCTCATCGTTGCCTTTGACTTCAGTCTTGCCGATGCGACTCGGGTTACGTCTCTCTACTCCTTCGTGAGCGTCATCACTGGCTTCCTCCTCGGCTTTGTTGTCTTCAAGGTCCGACGCCTCAAGATTTTCATCATCATCGGCACCATGCTCTTCATGGTTGCCTTTGGCCTGCTGATCCATTTCCGTGGCACTCCGACCTCGGCGGGACGCTCTGGTGTCATTGGTGCCGAAGTTCTTCTGGGTATCGCCGGCGGCATGTTCCCCTACCCGGCGCAGGCGTCTCTGCAGGCTGCCCTTCGCCACGAGAACCTCGCTGTCATGACGGGTCTCTACCTGGCCACTTACAATGTCGGTTCCGCCTTCGGCAACACGGTCTCGGGCGCCATCTGGACCCAGGTGCTGCCAAACGCCCTCGAGGAGCGCCTGCGTCCTATCAACTCCACTCTCGCCGCGCTGACCTACGCGGATCCGTTCACCATGGCGGCTACCTACCCCTTGGGCACGCCCGAAAGGACGGCAATCGTAGACGCATACCAGTATGCTCAGCGCCTGCTGACCATCACCGGTATCTGTCTCTGCGTGCCGCTCATTGGTTTTGCCTTTACGCTGAGAAACCCGAAGCTGAACGATAACCAAAACTTGGTGGAGAGCCCGAACGATGACGAGATCATCCGGTAGGAAAGATAAATTGAGATTAGCATAATTGTGACAAGGATGGAGCCATGTCCATATATCCACCAAGGACACACTGCCTTGTATCGAGTCTACAGACATAGTTAATTAATATTATAATGCGTTTTGCATATCATTCTAGGTATCCTAAAATGCGAGCATACAACATAGGATTCATTCGCATCAAGAGTGTACGGTCGTAAATATATGAGAAAGCCGTGCATGGTGTCAGAATGCGTATCTCAAAGAGACTCACCCTGCGAGTTGCTGCACGCAGGGCTACCGACAGAGCTAGTGCTTGCATACAGGCGCATGGCACCATCAAGCCTTCTGTTATCGAGGCCTTCAGCTGTACTGGTCGCATCGATGGGCCAATCGGAGTGTATATGTTGGGCCAGTTCCTTCCGTCTCTCCTCTTCGTCTTCCTCCTCAATGCGAAAGAATGACGTCACGCCCCTGCTCTCCTGTGGCAGACGATCTCGGAGGAGCCAAAAGAACGCCTCAGCAAGAAGATAACATTTGGACTGGTCATGGAGCCCTTTGACGCAAAGGAGAGCTGTAGCCAGTTTGTCGGCACCTGGAGTGCTTGGCGAGGCGCCGCGCGAGAACTCGTCTAGGAAGATGCCACCGATCGAAGCGAGAAGGACAGCGACCGCATTGTCTAGATACTCGAAGCCATGGCGGCTATAGTAGAGCTGTACGATAGTGCCAATACAAGAAATAGCATCAGAGATTACAGTCTCCGGACTAGTTGAGGGCTGCCCCATCTCAAGCTCTATGGGCTTGATGAACCGGTAGGGCAGATACAGTTGAATCAAGGCAATATAGTAGTACAGGCTTGGATTTTCAGCTCATTCTGCCCATTTTAGGGACCTCTCGGTTGCGGCAGGCGGGAAAGATGTGCACTTACTGGAGCGACAAATGCGAAGGGAGAATGGCCTGTTCGGCGGTTAACTGACTCGGCAGCGAGTCGTACCATTGCTGAAGGTCGCTGTGAAAACCCAGAGTCTGATTGACGGAAAATTTGGCATTATTCTTCTCCATGCCGTACCTACAGAGTCCAATCCTATTGAGAATAGCGCGGATCCCTATATGGGCGCATGCTATCTGCCCGTGGCCGTAAGGAACTGGGCTCTCCACCATGGGATATTGCACCCATATTTCACCAAAGAAAGCCGAGGCTTCTTGGTACGACGGCAGCGGTAGTAATGGAGGTTCTGCCATGATTGACTCTCTCCGCAGATAAAACGTCTGTATGCTAATACTCAGGTTTAACAATCTGTAACCCCTGGGTCCGATAAACTTACCTTTGCCAGCTATACACGGCCCAGGCCGTGATGGTACAAACCGTCTTGCGGCAGCTGCTCGGGCCATCACCACTCATCGTGTTCACACCCATCTTGCGAATAAGATCCACTGCTTGGGTTAGATAAGACAGGCCGATCTTGTCCATGCCGTTCAACGTGCACACCACGCTGATAAGGCGCCTGCCTGCACAGTGGTGAGCTGGGACTTGTTGTACTGAAGTTCCCACAGCCGCTTTGCTTCAGCAAGGAATTGGTAACCGAGGCTCTGTGGTTTCCAGTAGCTGGCACGATCCGTTGCTCTAGAAAGACCGTGCTATGCTCACGACATAGGTCAGCTCCCAAACCGGGTGCAGATTCCGTCCACGAGTCGAGGCGTTGACAGGAATATACGACTTACCCAGCCGCATGCGAGGATAGCATTGACGAGCAGAGACGAGCAGTAGCGTTTGCGGCCCGCAGCCATGTCCTGCAAGAACAAGTCCTTGTGAAAGAAGAAAGTTGACGGGAACTCGTGAATAAAGTAAGTCTCCAGGGTGGTCTGTACCAGCTCGTCCGAGTCGGTGACGTTGGTCCACATAGATGCCTTCACCGAGCCGATACGAGGTTCGATGAGCTTTGCAAAGTGATAAGGCATTCGGTACATGTGTAGAAATGGGGTCAACCTCCCCGACCCTTCCGGGGGTAGGCTCGCGGGGGTAATCATGTAGCGGTAGAGATTTGAGTTAGCATACCGGTTTTCGACGGCACACATCCAAGAAGACTCGAATGGAAATGGAATTTGGTAACGGAAGTCTGCGGGGGGTCGCAGATGGCTCTGCAGGAGGAGATCTCCATCCTTGACAAAGTTGACAATGGACCCGACGTCCTGGCCGGCCTTGAGACGTTGGATGATAGTGCCCACGTCTCTGGCTGGTCTTTCCCGTAGCAGGTCGATCAGCTCGTTTTGCACGCTAATATCGTCGCGCAGCTGGGAGATCTTGCGATTGACCGCTTGCGAACGAGTTTCATCTGTAGCGGTCTCGAATTGGCAATCGGTGCCATGGCGTCCGCACGCGCCGCACATCGGTCGTAGTCCATCGCACTGCAAATGTGAGTTAGCTATTTCTTGCTGAAGAATAGAGGCGGGAAGAAAGTAGTGTAATGCTTTTGACTTTCTGTTGCGGCATGCGCTGCATGCGACGCCAATCCGACCTTTGGCTGGTCTGATTTGCGGCGTAGTTGAGATCCCCGATTCACGAGGCGATACACGCGGCAGCAATGGCCGAAGGGTCTGTGAAGTAGGTTCTTCGACAGGTTCCGTCATTAGGAGAAAGTTAGCGTAGTAGATCCCTCCATTGGAATCCTAGATGGTGGGTGCAGCAAGGGAAGAAAGCCTTGTGACCCAGGTAGATTTAGTAACGATACCAGCGAATAGGCTAGGACTGCATGATCAGACGCCCGATGCCGGAAAATATGTAACAATGACGATACAAAGACGATACAATAAACGCCGCCCCAAGGCGAAATATTGTCCCTATTCTACACACCGCCCCATTATTACCACATAACCCGTCATATATCCGTCATCGACATCTTTCAGCTCGATGACTAACAGGTGTACTCTAGGTAGTACGACTCGGCGTATCTTAGTCCAGTCCCCCTGTGTTTTCTGCGTAGATCAGCGAGAAAGGACATGTCACTCGGCCCCTATCTACCGACATACGTTAGTAACCGTTGGTGTAGCCAAGGGACTCCACTGTGTGGGAGGAAGGATGATCAGGGCCATTTAGCGCTGTCCTTTGGCTCGGCATGTTACCGAGGGTGCGACTGTCGTGATTTGCTCATGGGCAGCCGCCCACAAACCCTGGAAGCTGACGAGCACGTGAGAGGACCCCTGTACAATGAAATGGTTGCATCCCGCAGCGGTAAGCACCAGGTACAACCCAAGACAAAACTCGCGGTTGAGATAAATTTAGTCCTAGACTGAGACACCTAGCACTACTGCGGCTCTTCTCCGATGGCCCGATCGCCACAATATGGGGTCGGTTACCAGCCCAGGGTTCGCCAGGCTTCAAAATACGACGAACCCTCAGCCTCGTCCACGCCAGACCTCCTGCTCAAACTTCCGACCGAGGTTCTCCAGCACATAGCCACCTTTCTTTGCGACTTTCGGGCCTCATATGCCCTTTACCGGACCTGCAAGACACTGCAGCGCGCAATAGCACGGACGGTGTACTCTGACATCAGCTTCCACGGGTGGCCGCAGTTCCCTGTCGGCCTCTACCTAACGCATGCTCGACTGCGGGCTTTGTGCGTTCATGTATTAAAGAACCCCGACCATGCCGCCGAGGTAAAAAACCTCTCCTTGTCCACCGAGTTCGGCAGTACATACGAACTAGACCCTCCCGTGGACGAGGATAATCCGCCGACATGGCTTCTCGATGTGGACGAAACACTACTTTTGGCCGCCGAAGCGCAAGCGAGAGATGTAGACGAGAAGCGCGTGTGGCACTCGGCCCTTCGGCGCCTCGAGGACGAATGTCTCAACGCTGATCCTGTGATGGCTCTACTGCTCCCTTCTTTGCCCAACCTAGAGCGGGTATTCTTCCGGATGCCCAAATGGGCCCCTTTTCTGGAGAGAATGCTTGACCGTGCTAATGAGGACAACTCCCGGCCAAGTCGGCTTGCGAAAGGGGATTCGCGCGTCTTGAGTAATTTACGCGAAGTAGTGCTCATCTATCGCGGAGACCGGCTGGGAATGAGCCCCAACCTCTTCACACGCTTCATCCGTCTGCCTAGCGTCCGATGCATGCGCGCGTATTACATGGGGACCGCGGACGCAGCGTGGGGGGGCGGCGACCTGCAGATGGAGAAAGTCCCGCCAGGCAGTTCCGCCTGCGAAAGCCTTGAAATAGTAGATTCCAGGCTTAGCGACAACGATTTGCACATTATACTTGCGGCGTGCCGCAATCTCAAGATTTTAAGGTACCAGCTCTCCTGGGGTTACCTGTCATGGTCCTCTCCGACCGTGTCGTCTCTTCAGGCCTCTCTACGCCTGCACGTTGCGTCGCTGGAGCAGCTCTGGCTGGACTTGAACGAGAGGGTAGCCGTCGAGATAGACGACATCCTATACACCCCGATGCGCTTTGGCGACTTCAAGAAGCTGCGCCATTTGAAGATCAACCCTGCGTTTCTCCTAACCAAGGATGAACTACAGGGGGAGCGCGATTACCGGTCCAAAGACGGGGATGCGGCCGGGGTTCCTTTCGCCATCCGCATCTTGAACGCCATCCCTGCAAGCCTCCAGAGGCTCTACTTCACGAACCTATCCACCGGCCTCCGTACTATTACGGAGGGTTGCATACAGCTGCTGCAGGGGTGTAAGTCTACGCATCCTGCGCTCCAGGAGCTTACCTTCGAGCTCGCTTGCAATCCCGACAACCCGGAAGACAAATTTCTTACTGCCCCTGTGGCACGGGAGCTTTTTCTTCCCGTTCAGGTGGCGGCACAAACCAGCGGTGTAGACTTCGTCGTGCGCAAACCCGAAAATAACGAGGCCTACGTCCTGTACACCAGGGTCGGCTCGAGATGGGGAATGGACGGGACTTGCGAAGTCCCCGAGCTGGCGACAGACAGAGAAAAGCAGAACAAGAGACAATTCCCTCCTGTATGGGACCCATTCAGGGCCCTTACTAATAATAAAGCCTAGAGATACCCCGAGTACGGTGTATCATTTCTGTAGGGTCGACCCCATCGCCCGGGTTGTACTATATGTTGCTACCGCGTAAACCTGTCTCCACAGCCAAGATGGGTGCTTAGTCGCCATGTCGTATTACTCGAGCTCGACTGTCTTCCGCTGCCGTGTTTCCTCTGTCCTGCGCCAGATCTCGCACCATCTGGCATGCGGCCCAACTTTATCTAGCATTCTGTCCCGGCGGCTTCCAGGTCACTGGCAGTGTTCAAGGACGCATTGGACTTCCGGCCCGCTCGGCTCTTCGGGCGGCTGCTTGGCAATGTATGGTCCAGCCAACGGGTATGACTCGGGGCCACTTATGCTTATCGGAGTGGATCCAGTGATAGAAAGAAAGCAAATTGTCGCCACAAGCCATCAAGTGATGCGCTTGTCCAGATATCCGCTTGGAAGCCTGCTATCCGCGATATCTGAGATACGAAAGTACCTGCTTGGCTAGGCAAGGCTTCCGGAACCGGAATATGCATCGCTTGAGGCCTCGTTCTTGGGGCGGGCCGACTCAGCAGCCCCGAACCCACCTTGACCGCCGGGTTTCTGGAAAACAAGAGATCGGTCATAAAGTCGTGGTCAGGGATCCCTCGGCGACTAAAGCAGGAGGGGGGAAAAGGTTGTATACTCTCGCTAAGTTAGTCCTCCGGTACCCGCCCCTCCTTCGGGCGGGACGTATCGCCCGGTTCACACCCAAAAAGTTCCCCCTCCCTATAACTGAGAGGCAAAAAGGAGCCTCACGGACGTCGTGCCAAGACTGTGCCGACGCCCGCTCATCCTTGGTTGCGGAGACGAAATGCCGTTGCTTACAAAGGCCCCTGCCTGCTACCCCATCGCATAACTCTAATCAATTGCCTCTGGAGCACCGCAATGGATCGCGTAGGTCAGGCATTAGGCACCGGAAAAAGAAGAAAAAAAACGTGCATTTGCTAGGGCGCCTTCATGAGGTAGCAAGCAGCCACCATTGCGAAAGGGCGGTCGGAGATAAGAAACAAGCAGACTCAGGCGGCATCACAGGAGTTGTAACAACCGTCTAAGCACAACTAAGCAGCTCTAAGCGCAGGGCAAAGCTTGGGTCCAGCCGATCCATGCAAGGTTTGTGCAAGACAATATAGTACTTGGGAGTCGCGCATTGGCCAGGATCTGCGCCGTGCAGACCTGCTGCACCCGCCATTGGATAGGAGTGCTCCCCGCCTCGGTCGTGATCTAAACAGGATACTACCGCATTACTAAGGGCCCTTGCCCCAAGATGCGTTGGCGGTGGAGATGATGAACCATTAGTCACCGACACGAGAGGCTTACTTACACCCTGCTCCTTTTGTTTACTTGGTTGCCCTGTTCGCCTAGCGCCGCCCCTGCAGTGCTCTCATTTGGCGCTCCCGGCTGCCTGCCTCGCCGCCCGCTCAATACCTGATCCAGATCACGATGTTACACTGCTCTAGTGGCGGGCCGGCCAAACATGACTCGGGATTTCCTGGGCGCCGGGACACGGGCTTTGTAGGAGGGACAAGATTGACCCGTGTCGAGGCCATTCAGGCCAAGCATGCCGTCCGCGGGGCCGAAGTCGCCTTCCACCATCGAGAGATTATCCATCACGGGCTATAAGTATCGCCCTCGAAGCCAGCCGTTAGGATGTGTCTCTTGCTCCTCACCACGCCACCACTAGACCCAAGGAACTCCTGAGACACTAAGACCTCAGCCTCGACCTTGCTCAATCGCAAAGCAATCAAGATGAAGTTCTCCCTGGCGTCTGTGCTGTCCGCGGCCCTCCTGGCTGCCGCTCCAGCTGCTGCGGTCTTCCGCGCCGACAAAGGCAAGTCCTGCTACTCCAAGGTCAAAGGAAGGTGTAGCTCACTAACACCATGAAGCCGTTCCTTGGGAGCGCCTGGACAAGAACGACTCCCTCCTCATCGTCCTGGACATCCAGGAGGGTCTGTTCTCGCTAGCCCGCGACTGGGACCCGACCGTGTACAAGCACAACATCCTTGCCCACGGCGCCATCGCTCAGGCGTTCGACCTCCCCGTCATTCTTTCGACCTCGGCCGAGCAGGGTATGCATCTACAAGATGGTTTTCTATGGAGCCCCGGCCCGTGCTAACCCGTCCCAGGCCCGAACGGACGCCTATTCTCCGAGTTCAAGGATATGTTCCCCAACGCTCCCTACATTGCTGTATGTTTCTCGCTGAATATATCACATCGGAGGGTCCGCTAATCTCATTCCAACAGAGGCAAGGCGAAGTGGATGCTTGGGACAACGAGGACTTCCGCAACGCCGTCGTCGCTGCCAACAAGTCCCAGATCATCGTCGCCGGTATCACTACTGACGTCTGTATGTTTTAACTATCCCAACAGCTGTTGTTGCTATTACTAAACTTGATTAGGCACCATGTTCCTTGCTCTGTCCCTCCGTGCCGAGGGCTACTCGGTCTGGGCTAACGTGGAGGCCTCGGTATGTGACGCCGTCACCATGTTTCCTACCCGCGGCCACTAATTAGCTCGCAGGGAACCACCACTGAATTCATTCGGGACATCGCGAATGCTCGCATGCTTCAGGCTGGAGTCCAGTAAGCTACCCTCGCTCCCCGCTTTACCTACGAATATCCACTAACTACGCAGACTTTCATCCTTCTTCATCATTGCTACCGATCTCATGAGGGACTGGCGTGCCAAGCCCGGTGCCGTTGAGCTCTTGGACTGGTACGACAAGTGGTACCCTGCCTATGGTGCTATCACGAGGTCCCACCTGAACGCCGTCCAAAACGGAACAGTCCTTGATGGTGAGGAAAAGGTTCCTCTCTAAGAGGACGGCTGTAGGGTGCTTGTGGAACAGAGGTCGGGGTGCAAAGTATAGCGTCTTGTAACGCTCGAGTTCTATTCGGACACCTTTGAATAGCTCCATATCCTTCCCGTAACTGAATACACCGCCTACGTATAATCCATCGTCTTACCATTCCGTCATTGCCGTTGAGAATATTGTTGCTTTTCACTTTCAATAATGTCAAGCCTAATAGCATTTCTGACGTAAACTAAGGCCTGGTGAGGCTATTATGGGATTAGTGCGGGTTGATCAAAATGCAGATGCTATGCGGCGATCCGGTCTGAGATTCTAGTTGCACTGCAACTTTAGCGTTTACTGAACTAATACCACACCCGTTTAGCCACTTTCACTTCAAATTTTACTCTTATAGGCCTTGAGCCACAACCACGGCCACTGCCCCTGTGTCGGGTTACTGCCGCAAATAACAACCCCGAGCCAGCTAGTTTTAGCAGCCCCAACATCAGGTTTAGAGATTCGCTTGTATGTGTTACACTAAGTATAGGACAAGACGTCTTAGATTCCCTGACGGTATAGTGAATGCGGAGGCTGAATACATTGCTCGCACTTGGAAGGCTATTCAACTGCGAGTGGACAAATAGCATGCAGTTAGCTGCAGCTATTTATGAAGGCTAGCTACACGAAACAACCTGTTCGTGGAATGTAAGATGATACAGCCTAACATGGAGCACAACGAAGCCACCATATAGTCCTTATTTAGTTCTTGCAAGTCTGCCACTGCAGGTAGTGGATCTGGGTGAACTTGAGATCGGTGGAGTCAACCTAGAAACGAAGTTAATTACCAGTCCCTGCTCAGGAGCCGGGGGGAACGTACCGTAAGAAGAGCCGGCTTGGTGGCATCCGGAGGCGACAGGCGCACCTCCGAGTTGATGTTCAGCAACCCCTCCTGACCACATGGTGACCAGACTGTGCTCTCGACGCCGAACTGGTCGGTCTTGATGTAGTTGTCGTCAAAGGGACCCTTGAGGGTCGTCGTGCTCGAGATCTGCTTGGAGTCGCCCGAGAAGTAGTAAGTGGCCTTGCAGGTGCCGGTGTCACCCGACGGGATCTGGGCGTAGCCGCGGTAGTCGGCCTTGAAGACGGAGAACTGCCAGCCGGAGGGGTACTTGATCTTGACGTTGAGCTGACAGTTCTTGCGGTAGTTGGACGCCGAGATGCCCGAGCCGGCCTGCGCGACGAAGCTGTCGTATAGCAGCGTGACGGTGGTCAAGTCGGTCGAGATCTGCCCAGCTACGGAGCCAGCGGGGCATCCGGATCCGGCATAAGCGATGCCTCCAATGCTCACGTCATGGCCGGATGGGGCACCATCGGGCTGGAAGTATCCGGGGCGGGCCGCCGCAATGGTGGCGAGCAGGGCAACAGCGGTGAAGAGCATGATTGCTGAGATTGTAGCTTCTATCTTGGGATAAGCGGCTAGAGAATTGGCTTGGGATGTGTTTCCAGCTCAAGTTGTAGAGAGACAATCGTCTCCTTTATACTAATCGAGTGCGCCGAGGTGCAGGGGTTCTCTCAGAGATCAGACGACCTGGTTGGATCGGCTCCTATTCTCGGCGTCACCAAGATACCAATATGCACGCATAGTGTGCCTCCTCTCGATACTACCCTCCTGCCTCGTACCTGGGTTAGAGATCGGATGGCCCTTTTCCAGATCCGCAATGCATGTCTTTACATTGGAGCATCCCAGAGTTCGCGCCTTACCTGCTGTCCTATGCAGGCTACAAGAGCTCCCGCATCACGCTATGCCCAAGGAGCTAGCATTCCACCACAAGCATTAAGCGTATTAAGGTATATTAGCCAGGCCCCAGCCGGGAGGACCTGGTACTTCGGGGGCAATATCGAGCGCTAGCCTCACGTTATTTTTGGAAGCGCCAAATGATGGCTACGACCCTAACCACCAAGCCCGGCGCATGTGTGGCTGACCGTGTTGATTGAAGTTCCTAGGACATAGGAAACGGTGTCTATGGTTCTTGGCGACTTCCCACCGTCGGCCCAGAACTCGTTTCGCAATCTAAACCGGGGAACATGTGACAACCGCCGACTACACCAATCCGACCGCGGACCCCGACCATGACACGACATGCTCCTTCGAATGAAGCAATATGGACCCATGCCATGCGCGCACAAATCAAGGATGACCGCATGCAGGCCAAGCTTCTGGAGATCCCGATTGCGCTGCGTCGTGCGTCTTCCGGCGGCCACGAAACCGGGGCTGGGGACGGCAGAGCGCGAGCAACAAGAACAGGCTAAAACAGACGAAATTTAGCTACGGCGAGCTGACTTCGTAGCGAACCCAATGGCCACGATCGTTCGAGCAGTAGAAATTGGGAATGCAGGGTCTTTTGTCCTTGTCGGATACGGGGGACTTGCCACCGCTCGTGGAGCCCTCACGCCGAGCTGCTTGGCCCCTCTGAGCCCCTAAGGAACTCGCCTGCCAATGACCTCACTCGGTTCTATACCTGAGCATCTCGTGCACCCGAATGGGTCATTGCTCCGCAGTCCTTCGGCCTAGGTCCTCTCCCGGCGAAATCTCGCTGCGTGCCACCGCAGCATCGGCTCCCGTGCCCCAGCCGCTTGTCGGCTCGCGAGAGGCACACCCGGCGGCGCAAATCTGGATCACCTAACACTGTGGAGTAGCCGGGCTTTCGGGTCAGCGACATCCATTTACTGGGCGAAGGCTATTGACCGCACTCTAGTCGCCCCATGGGGCAGTACTCGGCATTCTCCGCAAACCGAGCGTGTAGGTAAGGTACTTCACAAACGAACGGGGTAGAACCATCGTGGGGCTCCGGAACGAGTCCTCCCGCCAAGGAATTCTCTGGGAAGTTTAGAGAATGGGTAGAGGACCTTGATACAGTCCATAGAATGTCGGGAATGCGCCATGACTACACATGGCGCTTTTGGTAGGCGGTTTTGGCCGCCTCGCCTGTCAGCTTGCTCCGGCTCATTTGTACATCACACGCGCCTCCCGGCGCAGGCGGGCTCATCATTTGCAGCAGATCCGCAGGTCCTTGAGGAGCACACCAAGGCAATGGCCAACTCGGGCGGCGAATTTCCGCCAACTTTTTGAACATCCATATAGCTATCTCGTTAACGGGCGAACCGAGCAAGCGATGCTTCCCATCCTATGTTGCTCACCACACCATGATCGGCTTTACGACGCTGCCCGCGCCCATTACCTTCACCGCGCTCGCGAAGTCCTGGAAATCGAAGAACTGCACCAACTTCTCGATGGGGAACTTGCCGTCCTTCCACCACTGAATGAGCTGAGGTATGTACTCGCTCGTGCGCGCGTGGCCCTGGACCGCTCCGAAGTACTGCTTCCCGCTCACCATGAAGCTCTGCATGTGAAGGGACAGGTGCGCGGTCGGCATACCCGTGCCAACCTGAATGATCTTGGCTAGGTAGCGCGTGTACTCGACCTGTGCAGCGACTAGCGGCGGGTGGGCGCTCGTGTCGATGGAGATGGTCGGCCCAAGACCATCGGCTGCCTCCCGGACCGCAGCTACGAGCTCAGGCATGGTCATCTCGGATGTGTTGATGACATGTGTCGCTCCGAGGCTCTTGGCAAGGTCAAGCCGCGCCTGGATCCTGTCGATCCCAATGATTGCCTTGCACCCCTGGTTCTTCGCTGCCTGTTCCCTCGTAGAGTATAGTTAGCGGCGCCGGTGGTATGCCGAAGAAATGTTTAGGGCCATGGAAGCGTACCATAACTGCGGCTAGGCCAACGCCACCCATGCCCACAATGGCGACGGAATCGTCCTCGCCTGCTTTGGCGACGTTGACGACCGTCCCGCTACCCGTCTGCAACCCGCAACCAAGTGGTGCCAGAAGCTTCAAGTCCTCCCGCGAAAGATCTAAACCCTTAACGTTGACTACCGACTTGGAGCTCACAATGGTGTGCTTCGCGAAGCTCGATTGGCCGAAGAAGCGGCCGCCGATGGAGGTGCCATCCGAGCCTGTGAAGGCAGGCTCACCCATGAAGTTTATCTCGAAGAAGGTCGTGCAGTGCGAAGGCGGCCCAGTCTTGCAGACGTGGCACTCGCCGCAGTAGGAGAAAGACAGCAGCACGGGGTCGCCGGGCTGCACACCCGTCACAGCAGACCCGACCTGCACAGCATAGCCCGAGCCTACATACGCCGCATCAGCGTCTATCATTCGCACTGGATCCCGAGAAACCGGGCTGCTTCACCTTCGTGGCCCAGGACACGGGGATAGTAGACGCCGGGAACCCCCTCTTTGTCGGGCGTGTCTCCGCAGTGGAGGTCGGTGTGGCAGATGCCCGAAGCCACCAGCTCCACGACAACCTCGTCAGGTTTGATTTCACGGAGTGTCACATCTTCCATCTTCCATCGTCCGTCGGAGAACGGACCCCGACAGACCAGGGCCTGCGATGTAATCGTGGTGCCTCCCTCGGACGTCATCGTTGTGCTGGACCACTGGTGGATCGGACGAGATTAGTGGGGAAAGAATACTTTATCTAAGGTAGGTGGTACCTTACCTTACTCCGTACCTAGATTCGGAGTCAAAAAGGTCCCGTGCCCGGGAGCCAGCGAAGGTGCGCGCGAGTGTGGGGTAGGATGGCGGCGGACAGTCCTGAATCGGGCTACTCCACAAGGCTAGGGCTCTCCTCACTTGCGGACTATGGTAAGCTGCACGTTAGGCTGTACAGGCAAAGGCGTAGGGGGCATCAGCCCAGGTATCTCAGCTTGGTACATCAACTTGGGCTACCGAAAAGCCCACAAAGTCCCGCGAACACGTGGGAGAGTGCGGTGCCGGTCATATTGTAGCTGCGTCGGTAAACCACGCGCCTACGATTTCTGTCCTCTACAAAAAGCACCTAGGAACAACGCAGGCGGGACCGCAATGCTGTACTTTATTCAAACTCGAATGCCACGCTGTGCTGCTAAGGAGGTCCAAAAGGGCAGGCCTAACTAGGTGACGAAGTTATATGTCGCTCTCTACCTTCCTCTTCATATCAATATGCGCTTCTTTAATAGGCTAGGTTGGGCGTGACGTGTGTAGAAGGTTTCCTTTGCCAAAGTACCCTAAGCCACGTTGTGCAACGGTACTGGAGCTCCATACTCTCGGTATTATAGTAAGTACAGTGGCAGGGTAGCTTATACATCAAACCCCAAGAACGATGAGGAGAAAGAAAGTTGCTTGCTTTGTGAGCCGTGCACACCCTTCTAATGACTCGCAGGGCTTAGTAAAAGATCACTGTGTGTCGCGGTTCATCAGCCACCCCAAAGCTTTGTCATCCTCCGAGATTTCAAGGAATCCAACAAGGCAAACGCGAATCGCGTAACCGGCATCCTTTTGCATCCGGGCTCATACACGGGGCACGGCATCCGCTCAAGGAGAAGGAGATGGCCTAATGGTTAGCTTCCTGTGGCGTCTGTGAGCTTTAAGCCCGGGTTTGCGGACTTAAGCCTTGTGAGAGCAATACGAGTTGAGGTTAGCGCCATTTCCACTGGCGCGGTCAGAATATTGCTCCGCGCAGCGAATAGGCAAGTGGGCCAATACCGTCCGCTGACTTCGTTCACTGTGTCTCGGTTTTGGATGGAACCCGACCAAGGTACCACCCACGACATAGCTAATGTAGGACCAGCCCTCAGGAAACCCGTGTCTAAAGCATTATTTTCCTAGTGCGGAATGCTAGGTCTCCGCGTGGCCTCGCGGACATAGGCCTCCTTAGCACCGTGCCGGAGGCGGAAGCATTTTCACAGCGGAGGTTTCGTTGACATTGCCGAGATGGGATGCGGCTTTATCAAGAGCATTTCAGGATTCATCTATACTTTCTGGGTCATATAGAGCTTGTATAAAGAGTGTTGCCCTGGCCGCCTTCCCTGCTAAGGCCTCATCAACAAAATCTGAGTAGGCATCGGAATAACCTAGACAGCAATATCTCTTCGAGTCAGGGCTCACGTACATTGCCATGGCAGCTGCTCCAATCAAGAACGTCGCAATTATCGGTGTACGCTCTTATCCTATCATTTCTTGCGAGTTCGCAAAACGGGAGGAAGAACTAACCCTCCCAGGCCGGTGGTCGTGTCGGAAAGCATTACACTGAGGCGCTCGTCAAGACGGGCAAGCATAACGTAACCGCGTTGACCCGCGCAAACAGCACCAGCAAACTCCCTCAAGGCGTCAAGACGATTCAAGTCGATTACGATAATGAAGAGAGCCTTGTCTCTGCGCTAAAGGACCAGCAATTCTTCATCATCTGCCTCGGTGTCCGCGTTCCCGAGGACACCAATGTCAAGCTTGTCAAGGCTGCGGCCAAGGCCGGCGTCAAGTATATCATGCCGAATGTGCACGGCGCCGACTTGAGCGCCCCTTCGTTCGAGGAGACCGTTATGGCTCGCACTGCGAACCGTGTCAAGGAGGTCGAGGCTGTCGGGCTTCCGTGGTTCCTCATCACCACCGGCTTCTGGTACGAGTGGAGCCTGGCCCTGGGCGAGAACCTGTACGGCATCGATATCAAGGAGAAGAAGGCCTGGCTCTGTGACGACGGGGAGACGCCCATGAACACCACCACCTGGCCGCGGTGCGGCGAAGCGCTCGCCGCGCTGCTGAGTCTTCCCGAGAGCGGAGCCTCTCCGTCCCTGGTCGATTGGAAGAACAAGCAGGTCTACGTGGACAGCTTCCGTGTGACGCAGCGCCAGATCCTAGACAGCGTGCAGCGTGTCACTGGCACCACGGACAAGGACTGGGAGATTACCTATGAGCCGGCGGAGAAGCGGTACAAGGAGGGCATGGAGGAAATGAACCGAGGTGATGTGCAGGGTCTCGCAAAGGCCATGTATTCGCGCGCTCTGTACAAGGACGGGACTCTGGATTACGAGAGCCGCAAGGGCCTGGACAATGAGAAGCTGGGCCTCCAGCGGGAGAACCTTGACGTGGTCACCAAGAAGGTGGTCGACAAGGTGCTGAACGGATGGAACCCTTGGGCCTCGTGGTAGGCAGAAGTCTAGCGCTGTGTATCTACCTGGCCACGGCAACATTCTCGAGCCCCTTTCATCAACATTGTCACATCAGAGAAGAACCCTTGCAAATAGACAGACTAATATTTTTATTCGTTATATTTTTCTCTCTCCCACCTCTGGCCCCCCTTCCCCTCAACCCCCGGGGAAATTATTCTCCCGTGCCAGGTGCTCTTGGTGGCCTTGCGATATGCGGTCGCGATGTCGCTTTCACCGACGACCACCCATCTGCGACCATATCAACGAGGAATCGTTGCATCATGATCGATTGTGCTACTTGGCGTTAGAATCTACCTTGATACCTCCATACTGATATATTCCAGGAACTGTGTAGTTCTCACCGCTATTAATGCTAGCCGCGTGTTTCTTTTTTCGCTTAGATCGCTCAGATTCAGTTTGATCGTTGCTGACTGGATGTTTTGGTGCGTTATTCTCCATCTAGTGATGAAGTTTATATGAAGACAAGGAGACTGTGTAGCACTAATGATGTGAGAGCTATCAAGAAGAGATCCTGCTGTGCTGGAATCGTCGCTTAATCCTCGCCTTCTACAATTCTCGCACAGGTATGATGCATTCTAAATATCACTGATAGAAGGGCCTTAAATCGTGGAATGGCGTCGTGCTTGGTCTCTACTGTCCGACAGCCAATGTCCCATTGCCTGTAAGTCCCCCATGGCAAACACTGATACACGCCGAGGGCCGGTTTGAGTGCCAACGCGGCTTATCCCGGTGGTCGACCATGTCCCGGTCCTTTCAACGTCGGACGTCCCAACATATCTGTGAGGTTCATACATACGTAGATATGTGTCGAGTCAATGTTGTCCCGACGGGCGGGATGCCGAGGCTCTGCTACCGAATCGATCGCCCTGGTGCTACAACTGTGGATGGTGTCTGTGTCCGGAGCCGCTAGTATCTTATCTCCCCCATCGTCTAGGGAATTCCCAAGCGCTGCATGGCAAATCTAGAGGAAGCTTGCAGAAGTGCATCCAAAGAGGACATGCAGGCTCCCGCGGCACGATTATCTCGCCGCGCCGGCCAGATCTTATGTTTCACTCCTCGTCAATGTCGTTAAATGAGGGATAGAGTGTGCGCGCCGAGGGGACCAGGACAACGAAAAGTCGGGGACAATGATCTGATGGTACCGTATGCAGTCCCTCACATTTGTGTAAGGCGACTTGGTGGACTGGGACAAGGGAATCATGAGGTGGCATGCATGCGCAGGAAGGGTTATTGCTGACACACAGTGATCGACGCGGGAGGTCTTGACAACCGTTATCGGCACCCCTGGCCTGATGTTGGGATCGGCTTGGGACAAGGGCTGGGACAAGGACTGGGACAAAGGCCGTACATGTCCCGCCACCTCCGGATTGGTCAATGGCAGACGCCGACAGCGATTGGGACAAGGCGGAACGCCCGGTTTCGCGGGGCCTCGAGAATCGACCCCGCACTTCATGTCCAAAAAGCCCTTTCATGAGCCAAACACTCAAGTTGAGCCGCATGGCGTAGGGCGGGGGGCCATTTTCCTGCCTTCGCGGAGCAGCCGCAGAAATATAGAAATGTGGTCCGCCAGATACGTGCAGACCACAGCCTTTCCCTCCACAAATCCCACAAATCGTTGCCTAACCACGGGGTTTCCGCTCGAATTACTTCCCGAGCCTTCTCCCATTTCGCCGGCCTGCTTTTAGGTCCACCTGGCACTGGGTTGCCTTGTTTCACCCCCAACGACTCCCATTCTTGTCGTTGAAAATGGAGCACCCCAACCCTGTCCCACCTCACCTCCGAGACAAGTTTCTGCCCAAAGGTTCCTGGGCCCGAGGTGCTACAAGGGCGACCCCCGAAGCCGTCCAACGTCACCGACGCGACATTGAAAAGGCCTTTTCAGAAGTTGACGGCTTGCTTGCAGGGTTTGCATACCTAGATGGGCTGCAGCCCTCTGGCTCGGACCGGACCGCCTCGTCCCCCTTTCCTTGCCCTCCCCCTCCTCCTCCCAGGGACGAGCGGTACTCCTACCTACCTGAAATGCACTCGCCCCAGCTACCACCCAACCTCGCATACCCCACTGAAGTTTTGGAAATTGACCTTGACGACCAAATCGAAGGGTCATCTTCCATCGATCTTGGTCCGCCCTCGGTGTCAACACCACCAGCCCCAGAACCACACCCTGAGCACCAATTTGGCCCTCAATGGGCTAGCATTAGATCACTCCGCAAGGAGACAGAGCTGCATCACCAAAGGTTCCTGGACCTCACTAAGAACTTAGAAGACCCGGTCATCTTGAACCTTCGCGTCACATGCTCTAGTGCGCAGTTGATACGGACGCAAGGTCTCCTGACGTTTGGAGATGTCCTCCGTGGCCACAAGCCGACTAGCCTTAGGCGCATATTTGCTTTTGCTAGTGTATCATACGCGATATCCCAGCTACTTTTAAAACGAGGACGCCTCAAAAGAGACGACATCCTCGCGGATTTACATATCTGGCGAGACTGCATTGCTGATAGTCTCGAGAAAGATGCATTCAACACCATAGCCCAGGCTTTGTGGCCTGAGGCTAAAAATCATTTACATTTCTTCCCACTCGACCATGTATACGACAAATGTAACTTCGATATTCCAATCCTGGGCTCCAGGGGCGGAATCGAGTTGCCCGCCGTACTGGAGAATTCGTTTCCATCCTTCTACTCTCCACTGCAACCCGGCCAAGTTAGTATTAACAGCGGTTCTGGCGAGGGGCGTGCTACCATCTACGTTCCTCAAAGCTTCACAACCCCGGCAACCATTCTGCCGGAGGATATCTTTTCCAGCATGCTTGATAGCCTGGTCGCCAAAATGAATCAGTCAAATAGTGAATTTGACTTCGGAGCATTCTGTGAGATGTCCCACCCAATGTACCAATATACAGTGACTGAGCCCGGGCCGCCGCCTGCCCCTGGGGAGCCGCCAAATTTAAATAACTCTTTCGGACATCAGCCTTTAGCTTTCCCGAGAAACGACGATTCGACGACCGTCAAATCCAGAGAACTGTTCCACAATGGAGACCACGCGGAAGAAAAGGCTCTCCAGAAGACGCTGATGTTCGTCGTGTTTCTCACGTTCTTCAATGAAGTGCGGAAATTGCTCCATTTTCTCTCGGGTATAAATCTGTCGCCGAGCTCCAGCGCAAAGCGTTTCATACAAGACAGGTCGAGGGCAGGGGAAGAGGACCGAAAGAACTTCTGCGTGCTGGCTGAAAAATCCTTCTTTCAGTCGCGCCAAAATAAACCATCGCCCGACAACAGGTTCCATGCTCTTCTATCCGTTGCTAAAAGGTTGACTGAGTGGGGAAACCTGAAGACAATTGACGAAGTTAAGCAATATCTCGTTAGCATCGCCATGGTAAGCAGTGCTGAAGGCCCAATTCCGTCCCGTCTTTCTGTTAGTCTGCAGATGGCTAACAGGCTTTAGCATGTCTTCTCTCCGGCACTTTCAAACCAATTTGGATTGTGGGTGTTGGAGGACAATCCATCTAACCAGCCCAAGGCCATCTTCGACAACCCAATCGACCACGAGACAATCAATACTCCTAACCCAGAGGGTTGCTCGACCACACCCACCTCCCCACATATTCAGAAAAGGTAAGTTGTATGTACTTCTCATGATATGGATCGTCCGACTAACAACAAGGAGGACGTGGAGCTGTGATGTCGATCAGTGCACGACTCCCTTCCAAACCCAAAGTGGTTTGCATAAACATAAGAAGCAACGGCATAGTCAGACGTCATATATAAGCTGCACTTTTAACGGCTGCGACTATCAAAACAAACGGCGAGATCGTGTCCGAGAACATTTTGTGAGAGGCCATCCGAATGAAGAACTGCCGCCTGTTTTGCTGGATAAAAGCCGCCGGTCGAAAGTCTCTGGAGAGTAGCTCAATACATCCAGCATTTTTATCTCAGTCTTTTGAAGGGCTATGCTGTACATTATTTCCCACTTCCTCAAGCCGAACCCCGCGAGAAGGTTTTGAGACTGGCTGTCTCCTGGGCGGTATCACTTGGCTTCTCTCTGTCTTATCGGACTATCGCTAGAGCGATTACTGGATTAGGCCGACTATCATGACATGACAATCAGATTATGGGTAAATTAAAAACTCCGTTCCACAACTGGGCTCAGCCAAGACAATCTTGGGCGCTAACCGACCTACGCTTCGGGCGGCAGCCAAGGTCGGGTATTTGCGCTCGCAACCACTCATGTGCCACAGTGCAGACTCGAGTCGGCAAGAACATACCGTATATACGCAAGCCAAGGCGGCGCGGTGCATAGTCAAACCGGCGCTTAATCTATGACTAGCTATCGTCCTATGCTAATCCAAATAGACGACAGCCTAATACCCCATCAATCAAAAACCTACCTCTTCGGTTCTCGCTAGTAACCTCCGCAAGCTTGGCAAATAAGCCAAGGCTTGACGCAATATAGGCCGCACCTCGCTTTACGCTCCTGTTGGCTTCGTCAGATAGACCCAAGACTTGGGACTATGTTCTTACTTTCTCCCATCTAGTTGTTTGTCAAGTGCCGGCGAAACCTTCTTGGCGAGGAAGTTCCCCTTTGGGGTCTCGGAGGGTATTCTCGGAGGACGGATGCCAGAAAGCGTCTAGTGGGAGCACAAGATGGAAAGTAGATCTGAGATAAAAAGAGACTGGGGGGCCATAACCAGCCTATCCCCTAAGAGAGTCGCTCTGCACGAAAGCCTGGGATATTAACAGGAGAGGTAGCAAATATGTTGTCCGCACTCCTAGTGACGTACCTCGCGAGCGTGGTGTCGGCGCAGCAGGTCGGCAAGGAGCAGTCGGAAACGCACCCCAAGCTCTCGTGGAGCAAGTGCACCAGCGGCGGCAGCTGCACGACGACCAATGCCGAGGTTACTATCGACGCCAACTGGCGTTGGCTGCACCTGACTAGCGGTACGACCAACTGCTATGACGGCAACAAGTGGTCTTCGGCGTGCAGCAGCGCCACCGACTGCGCTAGCAAGTGCGCGCTGGAGGGCGCCCAGTACTCCAAGACCTACGGCGCTGCGACCAGCGGCAACGCCCTGACGCTCAAGTTCCTCACGAAGCACGAGTACGGCACCAACATTGGCTCGCGCTTTTACCTGATGAATGGCGCCTCCAAGTACCAGATGTTCACCCTGATGAACAACGAGTTCACCTTCGACGTCGACCTATCCACGGTCGAGTGTGGCCTGAACGCTGCCCTCTATTTCGTCGCCATGGACGAGGACGGCGGCATGGCCAAGTTCTCGTCCAACAAGGCTGGTGCCAAGTACGGCACCGGATATTGCGATGCCCAGTGTGCTCGCGATCTCAAGTTCGTCGGCGGCAAGGTTAGTATAATCCCCTTCCCTGCGAGTAGCTAGCATGGCTCACAAAGCACGTCCAGGCCAACGTTGAGGGCTGGAAGGAGTCTTCCAACGACCCCAACGCCGGTGTGGGACCTTACGGGGGCTGCTGCGCTGAAATTGACGTCTGGTGAGTCCACGCCCTCTCTTCCAGAGTAGAGCAAGTTGCAGGACTGACGAAGGCACATACACCAGGGAATCCAACTCCCACTCGTACGCCCTCACCCCCCACGCTTGCACGGACAACAGCTACCACGTCTGCGAGACGAGCACCTGCGGCGGCACCTACTCCGAAGACCGTTTCTCAGGCAAGTGCGACGCCAACGGGTGCGATTACAACCCGTACCGCATGGGGGCGACCGACTTCTACGGCAAGGGCAAGACAGTTGACACGAGCAAGAAATTTACGTAAGATGTTTTGTTCCTTTCATGTCGCCTTCCATATCTGCGCGGATCCCTTTGAATCGCTGACCACGTGCCTGCTAGTGTCGTCACCCAGTTCCAGCCCGACAAGATCACCCAGTTCTTTGTCCAAGGCGGCAAGAAGATCGAGATCCCGCCGCCGGCCGACTCGAGCATCTCGACCAGCAGCTCCATCACTCCCGAGTTCTGTACCAACCAGTTCAAGGCGTTTGGCGACCGCGACCGCTTCGCCGAGGTCGGCGGTTTCGCGCAGCTCAACAAGGCTCTGCAGGTCCCCATGGTTCTGGTCATGTCCATCTGGGACGACGTACGTCTCCTTTTCCCTGTCCCCTGTCGCTTCATAATTCGCGGTTGGGGCTGTGAGCGGGACGGATCCGAACTAACCTACTTGACAAACAGCACTACGCCAACATGCTCTGGCTCGACTCGTCCTACCCACCCGAGAAGGCTGGCACCCCTGGCGGCGACCGTGGCGACTGCCCGCAAGACTCCGGCGTGCCCGCCGACGTCGAGTCGAAATACGCCAACTCGTATGTATTACCCGTGCCGCGCTCCTCACTCTATAAGGAGACACTAACTAACACTTGAGCAGGCAGGTCGTGTACAGCAACATCCGCTTCGGGCCCGTCGGGAGCACCGTCAAGGTCTAAGCGGGTCCTCCAGAAGAAGCAGAGAGACGGGGTCAGTGGTGGAAAGCATCGCATCTATACGTTTCATTCGTTTCTCGACTCTTTGTGGCGGGCTGTTTTATCTGCATCGGCCAGGTTCATCCCACAGATTATAAAAGCATCAGATGTACAAGACAAGACTACCTACATTTTAGCCTCCCCAATCTGCATGGCTCGACCCTCATCGAAATACCAAGTCCCAACCAGGCATTTCGCTTTGTGAGGCTTCTTGCTACACCTGACCAGACCAGATGCATGAAGGTGGTCCACAGTGTTTATTTGGCACCTAAACGCGTAGTTAACGTACAGTACCTTGCTTATTAGATTGCCAACAATCAGGCTGGGTGGGGCAAAGTCAACAGAGGGGTAAAGGGGACGGGGAAGATACACAGAGAGCAGTGCATAACTAGCCCAACGAGCCCCTCAGCGACCAAGGATGAGGAGCTCGATGAGGAGCTGGCTGAACAGGTTTCACCCCTCGCACCAGTCGAAACGGCGAGTGGCTAATTTAGCCCCGGCGATTGGCGCGCGCGTGTGATGCTCCTGCCTTGGATGCTAACGTAATCATCGAAAGCCCCACCATCCGATGACCTGGCAAGCTTGGTTCGCTTGGCTCTTGGCTTCTTGGCTCTTGGCTCTTGGCTCCCTCCTTTGCCTCTTTTATCGAACATATCCGTGCACCAGCCGCACGCTGCTGCGCGACACTTCATCCCACCTTGTCAGCCCCACTATCTTAATCCAGAGCCCTGCCCAGCCATGTCCGGCGACGAAGGCGAAGAGTCCGGACACCAGTCCGTCCGGAGCAAGATCGGCGAGTTCATGTGAGTCGGAACCCCTCCACCGGCGCTGGCCCGCGTCGCACGAGCGAGTCTCATGTGAGCCATCAGCAAGGACGGCCTCCTCAAGGGCAAGAAGCAGCTCATCGAGGCCGCTGGCCTGGGCCACAAGCCCAACGTCGTGCCGCCCGGCGAGCCCTATATCCATGGCCCGCAGCGCGACGTCGAGCTCGGCTGGCACCCCGTCGCCGGCTTCGGGGGCAAGTGGTTTGCCGAGAAGACGGGGCTCGGGAAGGCCATCACCAAGCACGTCCATCACTACCCTGACCCGACCCAGCATTGGGCTGTGCTCGTAGGCGACTACGTTCACGAGCTCTGGATGGTATGTACGCCCAAACCCCCAAACACTGCGCTTTGAAACCCCAACGTCTCACCCCTGTCTGCAGGACGAGCATCTCGACATTATCTACATCAACGAGAAGATCAATCGGGAAGAGTGGCACACCTACGAGGTGGGTAAGACCCGCTTTAACGACGAGGCCCTCCGCCAAGCTGGTGAGTATTGCCCCGCCGGGCGCATATGCGAACGCTGCTGCACGCTGGTGCTGACGCCCGCCCCCTCGCCCGCCAGGCGAGATGGTTATACACAACATGCGAGAGAAGAAAGCGGCCTACAATCTCATCAGCAATAACTGCCAGAACTTTGCGGTGCTGCTGCTGGATTCCATCCAGGTCGGGGCACACAGAGATTTCGGCACCGCCTTCGCCGTCTACCAGAGGGCGACTGGCAAGGGGACCATCAATGACCTCTTCGCCGAGGAGACGGAGGAGGAGAAAGAGGAGGCGGAGCACCCCGAGTCCCATCGCGTCGAAACGTTGGAGAATGCTAAGAAGGTCATGGATGAGAACACGACGAAACTAGACAACCACAAATCCATCTTCTCCTAGCCCGTCTCGCACGCTTATGCCGAGAGCTCGCGGACCGAGGCTGGGAGAACAGGTCGATAGATAGCCTTCTGCGTGCGTGAATGTACCGCGGCGATATTCGTTTCATGTGCCTCCTTCTCACGCCCTCTCAATGACCCCAAGTCAGTATAGTCTAGCCGGCCTTCTTAACCCAGATGGGATGGCGAACTTGGAAAGTGGAACCATATATCTCCTACTGTACCTGACAAGCGAACAGACATCAGAAACCAGGGGCCATCCATTTGAAAAGGGTTTATGCTACAGGACGGGTGCATCGGTAGAGTTCCAGCCGTCGCCAATCTATTTCGTCGCCAAGATCATTGCCGCATAGTCCTTCCCGACTTGTTCTGGTCTGCAGATAATAACTGCAGAGGAGCAACCGACAGGAGGTCACAAGACCGTGCAGCCAGTGACAGGACTCCAGGCTATCTGATCATGAGATTCCTCAATTGCCGAGCATCCGGTACGCTGTCGTATTGACAAGGAGCGATCGCTAATCTCATCAGCATCAAGATCATCGCTGCAAAAGTCCTGGCTGATCTCCGATGATTCGCAGATAAATTTGCTGCAGCTATAGGGCCCAATGCAGGTAGCAAGTCCGTGGCTCAGGTACAAGCTCCAGTTTAGTCGATCACACGATCATATCTCGAGTGTAGGACCCTAGTCTGGCGATCACAAGACCTCCCAAAGACTTGGCTCTAGCCAATCGTCACTATTATCCACTGTGGGTGTCCCCGCTCTACCCAGAACGCTTGTTGCATTCATGGAGCTCGTCGCGCTCGCCAAACGTCCAATGCGGCTCACGAAATCTCGGGCCAGATATCGAGAGTCTTAATCCTGCATGTCATCGACCGCTGTCCGAGCCAGAACCTATAAATAGCCAACCACAATCTTCATATGGCTCAATCGACAGCAAGAACTCGATAGCAGTCACGTCTATCTTGTTTCATCATGGAGAATCAGCATCTCAGACTGCGTCCTTCCCACGCTCCGCCGCTCTTTGCCGAGACTCCGGATTCTATCCGCAAGGAGGTGCAGAATGTCAAGGCACAATACGAAGATGTGCATAAAGCAATCATCAATGCCGGTGATGGATCACTGGCAACATTCGAAAACACCATGCTGCCCCTCGTCGTGCTCTACAATAGTATGGTCTTGTCAGAAAAAAAGGCAGGGATCCTCGCTGCAGCCTCGAATGATGAAGAGATCCGCAAAGCTGCAACACAAGCCCAAGACATGCTACAACAACTCTTTAGCGACAGAACAAAGCGGGTTGATACTTTCCAAAGGCTTCAGACCATCTATCAGCAGAAAGACGAGATCAGCCTCGATGCCGAATCGGAGAAGTTGCTCCAAGATTGGTACGATGAGTACAACAACAATGGCTGTGCATTGCCAGAGGACCAAAGGAAACAGCTTGAGGAAGTCGACAGGCAGATCAGTACGCTCCGGAGCCAGTTCCGGAAGGGATTATTCGAGTCCACCGCCCACCTGTGGCTGACTCGAGAGCAGCTTGATGGATTGCCTATCAGCATACTCGACGGACTAGAAGTGAGCGATGGCAAAGTTCGGTTTCCGCTCAAGACGTCGCTAGTCATCTCAGCGATGAACGGAATTCATGATGCCAGCGTGCGGAAGCTGATCCATGAGGAAGAGGAATTATCTATCTCTGAGAATGTGGCAACTTTCACCAATCTCATGCAGGCGAAGCAACAGAGAGCCGGATTAGTGGGATACAGCAGCTTTGCGGAAATGGCTCTGCGTAAGAGGATGGCCAAGCACCCCAAGGTGGTTGACGAGTTCCTCGGCAGTCTCCAGAAGGCACTCACGCCGAAGGCTTTGGAGGAGCTCACTAAGCTCAAGGAACTCCGAAAGCAGCACCTTGAAACTACCGGAGCGGGCGTCACGGACGGTTATTATCTTTGGGATCAGAGATACTACCACGAGATGCACTTGAGGGCGTCGTATGAAGTGGACAACGCGCAGATTGCAGAGTACTTTCCCGTCGAACCAGCGCTCAGCGGCATGCTGCAAATCTTCGAGGATGTCTTCAATATTGAGATCATTGAGGCCGACGCAAAGAAACGAGCAGAACTAGCTGAGCACCCCGAGCATTTGACATGGCATGAAGACGTTGGTATGTACACGGTGTGGGAGAAGAATGCAAAGACAGAGGAAGACTTCATCGGCTACCTCTACACTGACCTCACGATCCGAGATGGAAAATATCCGCACTGCGCAAACTTCAACATCTGTCCCGGATATACAGACGAGAATGGCGCTCGGCGCCCGGTGGCCACTGCATTGATGTGCAGCTTTCCTCCGTCGTCCTCCAACAAGCCCGTGTTGCTCACGCACTACCACATCGTCCAGATGTTCCATGAGCTTGGCCACGGAATGCACGATCTCCTATCACGTACGCGTTACGTCGTGTACCATGGCCACGGCGTCGCCCGAGATTTCGTCGAGATGCCGAGCCAGATGCTCGAGGGCTGGTGTTGGAACCCCGGGCAGCTGGCCTCCATTAGCAGGCACTACGCCTACTTGTCGTCGGAGTACGCCGATGCCTGGCGGGCCGAGTCCGGAAAGCAGGACCTACCACCGGAGCGGCTTCCCGAGCAGCTTGCAGTGAAACTGGCAGCCACCCAGGTAGTTGATATTGCGCTTAGCACGCTGCGGCAGATTGCCTTTAGTAAATTCGACATGTACATTCATGGGGAGGCTGAGTTTACCTCAGATGGTTTGAAGGCGTGGTACCTCCAGAATCGAGACAGCACAGGCCTCATACCCAGCTCCGACCAAGATCCGCCCAGGCTCTGCCACGAGTTCGCCACCATGGTCCATTTCGTGGAGGGCTCATCTAGCAGCTACTACGCATATCTCTTGTAAGATTACTTGACTCTTGCTGCACGAGGAGGTGCTCGCTAACAATTTTCACTTAGCTCCAAGGTATACTCAGCGGATATTTTTCATAGCGCCTTCGAGAAGCACTTGCGAGATGGCGAGGTCGGTATGAAGTACAGGAGGATGGTCCTTCAGCCAGGCGGGAGCCAGGACCCGTTAGAGATGGTCCGCAGCTTTCTCGGCCGAGAGCCGAGTCCTGCCGCGTTTCATCGGAGCATCGGATTGGACACGATAGAGTGAGAAGAAAGGAGAGTCGAGCATAGCCGGAAAAAATTGCTGAACCTGCGCTAACCCGGAGAATCAAAAGTCCATCTAACATGACTTGCTTTGTAGGCTGCCGCCCAGGGAAAAGATATATGGAAGAGGCAAAGGTTATAGCTGAGTTGGTCGTGGAACTAAAAATTCGCTCTTAGACGCGCGTGAAGATGCTTATTTTATTATTCCATAGTCCAGTGTCATGCAATGAGATAAAATTTGTAGACGATTCTTCTCAGAATCAACAGCTCCGTTCTGGATGCTCGCTAATGCTACGTGACAGAAATCAGCCCGCGACTGTGTTCGAGTTATCAGCGCAGCTAAACGCAGAGCCCACAGTGCCACTAGCGTATGCCCCTTGGATCGATTTCGCTGCCGCATACCTAGAGTGACAAGTCAGGACACGCCCTGTAACGATAATCAATGCGTAATAGGGGTCAACTCACGTTCCGCCAACAGTGATAAATGCCCCCAGCAACGGCACGAAGCAGTGGGCATACCATTTAGCCTTTTGCAGTACGGTTCCACTGCGGTACCCTTTGTAGTCGTATAAGTACAAGAAGCCGGGAATTATAAGCGCCATTGGTGCGAAGCAAAGCGAGCCCGCAAGCGCGAGCAAATAGCTAAAGATGGCGATGGACTCGGCAAGAATGAACGCGATGACGCCCGAGACAACCACGCAGCCGACCCACGTCACCCAGTGCACGACAGTGTTCTCTTGTAGGTGGTGCGAGTCGCGCAGCACGCGTACGAAGACATACTTGGCGGCAACGTGCTGATTAATCGAGGTGCTCGCGATGAGCCCAATAAGCGCGATGCCATAGGACACTTTCTTCAAGGTATTTCCTGCGGAGCCAAGCGAAGGGTTCGCAATCCACGCGCCGCACCAGCGGTAGACGACTAAAGAGAATGAGAGGTAACATGAAAAGACCTGTAGGTTCCATAATCAGCATGGCTAGACTTGAATGGTTGGCTGCAGCTTGGGGTTCAGATGATGCTCACAATGGCCATGCAAATAATGACAGCCTTCTTGTACTCCCTCGGTCTTCTCATTTCGCTGATAACCGGCAAGAAAGCGCTGGACCCAGATGTCGAGATGAAAATAGTCGCAGTAGCGGTCATGCCCGCGACGAAATCGGGATAGGCGATCGCGTAGTACCCTAGTTCGAAATCACCTGTCTCGGGTGCGGCCGCAGGCCTGCTGCGCGTCGTCACGCCAATAACCACTATCAAGATGGCCACGAAAAGCGATATGAAGCCCGCCATTGTAACCCAGCCCATGTTCTTCATCGTTCGCGGCAGAGCGCAGATAGTCACGATGATGAGCGCGATGAAATTCCACCAAACCGTGCATAACGAGTGCTCCGAGAGCGCGTTGAAGGCGACTGAGAGCCCCGTGATGCCCGACCCAACAACCAGGATGTAGCCGACGAGAAAGATCAATCCGCAGAGCTCGCGCAGGGGTGCGCCGCCGAGTTTATAGCACATATCAATGAGGGCTGGGAGGTCAAGTTGTTAGCACTGAGTGCCAAGGATCATAGAATATACACAGCGCCATGGCTGAGTGACAACACAGTAAATGAAATCAACTTTACTATGGCATTCTGGGTGACGATTCCGGAAGTCTCCTTGCACGAACGTCAGGTCTATTCCCGGCTGCGTCAGCTCCACTCGTGGATCTCTCTGGGCTCGAGACGCGCATGACGTACAGGTGTTGATTATCTGCCATCCCACAATCGAAAGAGCTCCACCCACGGCTCCGAGACTGTAGAGAGCCGTCGGGATAGATAAGATACCCAATGAAAAGGTGATCTTGAGGAAAATGAACGATGCCCGCTGCCAGCTGACAGTCCGGAACTGCACGCCCTCGCTGGTTTGCCTAAACACCTCATGGGCCTCAAGCTCCTCCTCACCTAGCTTGGAT
Organism: Thozetella sp. PMI_491; assembly: GCA_021432635.1. Taxonomy (NCBI): domain Eukaryota; kingdom Fungi; phylum Ascomycota; class Sordariomycetes; order Chaetosphaeriales; family Chaetosphaeriaceae; genus Thozetella; species Thozetella sp. PMI_491. The sequence goes on from MU270033.1 coordinate 70,415, forward strand.
GCGGCATAGACGTGGTCATTACCCGGCTCAGGTACGGCGCGCACATCGAGGCTGCTCCGCTTTTGCTCGGTTTCTGCCATCTTTCTCAAATGGAGATCCTTGCGTAAAAAGAGGAATCTATGGCAAGGGCGGATAGTATCGATACTTTTGGTGGCACCAGCAAAGACTCAAGAAGGGAAAGAAGACCATTCCGCTCCCCTCAAGCTGTTGCCGGCTCTCAGTGTTATATGCACGAAATATTATCTGGCACCACCACCGGGTCCGGGGTGCCGGTAAGTGGTCCCCCGGTAAGCGGTATCTCCTGCCGATAATCATAGCAAAGCCGTCGGAGGGGGGCTCCAGATTCCGATAGCTGCTACTTTGCGCACGTTTCATTGTAGTGACGTCGATCGCCGCGGGCGAACGATGTTGGAGTACCTGGAACTAGCACAGGCTCGGTAAGGCCGTGCCTCTGTCAGCCAAGCTTTCAGTATCCGAGAACACACTAATTGCGGGGTAAGCTTAGGGATTACACATAACTACCAAGTAACTATAGTGTCATCCCAAACGGTTGGTTTACCAAGAACCCCTATTTTTCCGCCTGAACCTCCTCCCCATCTGATTCAAAATTAGCGCACGTGGTTGTAGGGATGCCTCCCCTCCAAAGGGATTCCGCTAATCGTCATTCTAGAACAAGGGCAGGGTGCGATTCACATCGAAGAATCAGGGAACAAGTTTGGGGCCGACCTTACCTAGGCTTTAACAGCGCCTAACTAAGGCGGAGGAAAGCTGCTAGGGTGTCTTAGTTTGTCGTTAAGTTCCGAAATTTAAGAAGTAGTTGTGGACGATAGTGTTGCACTCAACGTTGATTAGCCTGGGTCGCATAACCCGATTTAGAGCCGCATGGAGTCAGCCGTTAAAGGGAAGGGTGGGAAGGAATGTGTATCACTCCAATACGTCAAGGGAGAGGACATGCATCATCATTAGCAGTTATATCATGGACATGTGTCGTCTCATCGTATTATAAACAGTCGACCCAAAGGGCAGCGATATTCGGTCCAACCCGAACTTGGCCTTAATCTGCCGTTCTTCAACTATCCAAGACAAATTCGTGACCAGAAGAAAGACCACCTGCTCGATAGAGAGGGTTGCTGGCTCCTGTTATATCATGAGAAAGTAAGGCCACTTAGGCGCAGTGCAACTCGCCATTGGCGTGGGTGTGACACTCCTGAATTATGGTGGTTAGCATTCGAACAAGTTCAGAGTTGAATTATGGAGAATAGTGTCTCACTTTCCAGCACTGTCAGTGGTAGAAGGGGCTGCAGCTGTAGTAGCTGTCAGCTGCCCAGTGCGTGCTGCAGGGTCTGCAGATGCCGTCGTCTTGAGCTTGCCGGTGCATCCCTTACCTGGGAGCGCAATATCGAACGCGTAAACGTCAAGGGCGAAGTACTGACGCGTATGCGAGTTACGCACAGCCTCCATACGAGTCGGCGTAGTGCTCTACGATAGCCTCGCCGATCTTCGGGAGATGGTAGAGGCGGTGGATTAAGTCGGACCCTAAGTAAAAGTTGAGCGCACCCACAGCCACAGTGTAGCCAAACCCGCACATGGCCTCTAGCGGCTTTCATGTCTCGTACGAGAGGGGGCAAACGACCGTCTCGTCTGCCGCATTCTCGCCGCGCCAGTGGCCGCCCCGTCCTGCGTGACCATCAGCGACTGCCTTGAACGAACGTGTCTTTATTTGTGTTACGGAAGCAAAAAGAGAACAAACCAGGAAGAGCACAGTTCCCGTCGATCATCGCATCGGAATGTAATCCAGTGCGATCCGCGTTGACAATTCGATCATCCCTGAGGAAAGACGATTAGATGAACTGGACTCCCTAAACGGTAGCAACCTTATCATCCAATAACCTCGGCTGAAGGAGCCTGCCCGAAGTACTTGGAGTAGAACTGAGAGCTGTTTCCAAAGCGAGAGATGTGGTCCCTAGCATGCGCCGCGAGGGTGATGGCATCGTTGATTCCCCTCTGGAGCTGTGCCCGCTCAGTGTAATTGCAGGAGGGAGGGATCGGATACGCAGAAACAGCTCCTGGAGTCCAGTCGTAGGGGGTTGCCTGCGGTGCAGCGGAAGTGGGCGCAGTGGGGGTTGCACGGTATCCTGCCTTACACCCACTTCTGGGGCTTCATTGAGTACGACCAGCCCTACGGCGGTATTAAGCAGAGCGGCTGGGGCTGCGACAGGGGCCAGGAGACCATCGACGAGTGGACAAACATGAAGACTGTTGTATTTCAAGCACCACTCCCGGGAGGCAAACTGGATATCGCTAGTGTGACAAAGACATAAAAAAGTAACCATGAAAGCACGGTCGATCATGAAATATAACAAGGCAAATTCGCAGACACTGTGTTTTATTTCCCTATCGTTAATTCATACACTGTTTGGTAAGCGTACGAGATCTCGTAAAG